>LPNX010516261.1:88688-116142 GCA_001517045.1 Pseudotsuga menziesii | reverse complement strand
ATCACTTCTGGGGTAACAGCAGGACAAACATCCACTTCATGCCCAACAATTTTGGCAAGGTGGTATTTCAAGCGGCTAATTCCACCAGAAATATCCTTCTCACATAGTTTGCAATTCAACCTTTGCCAATCATTAGGGTCAATTGGCTGCCCATACTCCCACATTGGATCCAATGGCTTTGGCATTATGTCCACTGTCACCTATGCCACATTGCCACAACAAACAAACAAAAATGAATCAATTTTAAAATGTTCTTCTTTAAAATTTTGATTCTTGAAAACAATGAAATTATTAAAAATTTAAAACATTCAAACTTCAAAGAAATGGGAGGGTGGCCTACTTTAAACCCTATAGGCTATGATTGTAATGGCAAATCTACACCCTACACTAAATCTAAACCTAAACCCTACATTAAATCTACATTAACTAACAAATCTCAAGCAAAATAAAAAATAATGAAAGTTTAAAGTTAAGAATACATACCTGATTAAATGCTATGGAAACTTGATTGCCCCCTTCCTCTCTTGTAGAAAATCGCCCAAGATCGCCCAAGACGTCAGAGCTCCACTTCCTCCAAGCCAAAATGTCCAAATGAATGAAAAAAATCGGTCCGCGGCCTCTTAACGGCAATTTTTTTTAATTTTTACCTAGCAGGGCGATATTTTGCATTGACTCGCGATAATATCGGAATATATCGCGATATATTAAAATATCGTGATTTTTTTAAGTGTCGGGAAAATATCGCGATATATTGTCGGCGATATATCGCCGACCCCATCGACTCGCGATATATCGCGATGTCGGCGATATATCGCCGATATATGTAACTATGGTTAGGACAGCTAGCACAGCAAGCAAAATGTTCTATTTTGTTTGCATTAGGCTGCTCCTGCATCTGCCACCTGCAAGCTCAAGAAGACAAATGATAAGGAAGATTTATGATGTAAATCAAGTAGATCTAAGCATGTAGGATGAGATAATTGACATGCATGCACTTAGATATTTATCAAAATGATGTGCTTTAAGTTTGTCAGTGAATGAAGAAGTAGATCAAAGCATGTAACAAATCTGCCTACGATTTTAAAGAAATGTAGATTCAATTTTTTGTTTAAAATAAAGGAACAAAAATGAAGTTTGATTTTCAAATGAAGATGGAGAGGTTGAAAGAAAGACAGAGAGATAAGTGTTGAAAAATGACTATGGAGTCAGCAAAAGCAACTAGGAGGGACTTTGTCTAAAAATAATTACCAAAGAAAAAAGGTTGCACTAGGCTAGACTCAATCTTCTCAATGAAGAAGGCACCTGCAATCATTACATAATTGTAAAAAAGACCGGGTCTCTTCTTCAATCTTCTTCAGAGTGCAACCTGCTGAAAAGTGGTTAATAAGTTAATATAGCACAATCTGACTAGAGTAAAGATACTAAAATCAACCTCCTTTTGAGCAAACTACAATTATATTTAATTAAGCAATTTACTTAAATCAAACCTTATCCTACAGGGTAATAATACCCTTCCCAAGGCCTGCCAAAACAAGGTAGAATTGACAATCATACACTGATACCAGTTACCTCATAAGAACTAGACAATCAAGCATCCATAGACTGAGAAGCTGCTCCAAAATAATGTATATAATCTTATTTGAGAACAGCAGCATGGCTAAGGTAAGTTAGATGCACACTAACAAACTATTAAAATAAAAGTGATTCTAACATCAATGCTACAAAGTATACTATGCATTGCACCAATGCTAACTATACAGCATAAATTATAATCTAGCATTATCCATACTAGTTGTAGCACCGACATATAATATCTTGACATGTTAGGAGAAAAAAGTGTTTATGAATAGCACTAACAGCTAACACAATTTCACCATGTAATTCTGGCACAATCAAATATGAGAAAATGAGGTAATGAAGCCAACTTACTAGAAGAAAAATTCAGATCCTTCATTGTACTACATTTAGAGACCGTGATAGAGACAATCCAGTCACCTACTTCATAAAACACTTCCAAGGAGATATTTTTGTCTATGGAAACGCTAAATACCATGAGCTGTTATTGACTATTTTCTTGTGAGTTGGCATCGGTAACAACATGAAGTATATAAGTTAGAACTTAGAATATATGGGCAAATAGATTTTAATCATGGCTTTAAGAATTAATTTATGGATTGGTAGAGTGAACACCACCAAACAAGTCCTTAGACAAGCAGTTGTGTAGTTCGT
The DNA here is from genome assembly GCA_001517045.1 of Pseudotsuga menziesii. Lineage (NCBI taxonomy): Eukaryota > Viridiplantae > Streptophyta > Pinopsida > Pinales > Pinaceae > Pseudotsuga > Pseudotsuga menziesii. The sequence goes on along the minus strand of LPNX010516261.1, from coordinate 113,913 downwards.
TGCATCAATATTTTATTTTGTGTGTTAAACAGATCTTGTATATGTGTGTTTTCATGAATTTTGATTTTCTTAATACTTGTTTTTTTTTTAGTTGGGACTTTTTTCCTTTCTAAACCATGCTGACATATTATATAATGGGCATTCATTGTGCTGTAGATCTACTCTGCATCGAGTTCTAATTTCTGGCCAAGAGCGTTATTCGGTAAGACTAAAAACCACATCTCATGGTAGTGTTTTTCTTTAAAGTATATTTGTCATGCTTTAGAATAGATTTTTTTCTCAAATTAAAGTTGATCATTGAGAATATGCCATTAAAAGCATGACCTTAATTTAATCATCTTATTTGTGTTTTATACTAAAGTCACATAGTCACTGTTACCTCCCAGATTGTCACTTATGATATAAAAGTGCCAACAATAAATGTGAAACCCTAAGGAAAACCTAAAAGGACTACCCACTGTCACCTCAGTAGTTCTTTCCCTCTGTTTAGGTTGACTCTCCTCCAGCACAAGGAGGGAATCCCTAAGGTAATCTAAATTCAAACAAAAGGCAATAAATAAAGGGGATAATCTTAGTGCAAATTGAGTGGTCATATGATGCGATATGGCATATGTTGATTGCAATGTTATCAAAACCAAAACCAAGTCAAACAATTGACCACAAAATCACAAACTTGACTCGAAACTCAAGAAAGATCGTCTGATCAAAAACATTCAAAAATTATTTAAGAGTATATATATATATATGAAGTGGATCAAAGTCCACTCCCCTGCCTTTCAATTTACAAAGCCCCAAGAGTTAGTTCAATCGATTGAATCATCTGCCTAAGGCATGTTGTTCATGCGGAGGCCATAGGTCACAGGTTCAATTCTAGTCAAGTCCCTTGAGATTGCCAACCATTCTTGTCATTGGTGGTTGAGCCCCTAGCTGCATGGAAGCTCCAACCCCCTTCTCGTTCTTGCTCTTGAAGCTCGTTTCAAAGGGGAGCACGCTCCTAGAGCAGAGCCTCAGAGTTATGATCATCGGTGATACAGTACCATTCAGAGCTAACCAGAGTAGTCAGAGCATCTTTCTAGTGCCCCTTTGTCATGGCTAACCCCTACATGACCCCTTTGAGATGAATTGGTTGGGTCATGGTTCACTTGGCAGAGCAACAGAGTTCACAGTTGGTGTACTTCCCTTGCTCCATATAGTCAGAGATCAACTTCAGACTCCACAACAGAGATAGGTATATGGCTGAGCAGGTATATATATATGCATGTGGGTGCTTACGTTTGTCTCGTTTACTTATATAGTAGCTTTGACTAGGCATCTGGTCACTAGCTATGGTGATTTGCTATTTCTTGGTTATTATTGAAGGCCTATTGTATGAGTTGTTAAGTTTCCTTGAATGTTAAGGCTTTAGTATATGCTCATTGGTACTGTTAGTTCCCAGAGGTGGACTAGGCTGAAAATAGACGACGCCTAGGCATGATAGGGCTCAACTTTTAGAGATATTAGAGCTATATCTTGAAATAAACTTGCATTTGACTCATTCTTCGAATTCTTTGGGTAATTGATGGTTTATGAACATTTTGCTGATGTAAACGTGAAATGTAGAGGAAACCTACAAAGACAACATAACAATAAGGAATTGAAAGTGTGTTTAAGAGATGGAGAGAATATGTAAATTTAAGAAGCACCAATAGGCGAATTTCTTAAATCATGACAAACAATGAACGTACTGAGCTGTAAAAGACAGATTTAAGGAATTATTTACAGAAAGAAAGGCATCCATGAGGATATTTATGAAATATTTTAAAACAACAAGACATTCATGGCTATAATATTGGCAGAAGAACTCCATACAATACTATATCAACACAAAAACTTTAAAGATTATGACAAGGGCAAGCAAGAGTTTGAATCTCTGACATAACATTCAACATCTAACTACAATGAATCTCATGATACTAGCTAAAGCAAGGATAAGCATATTAGAAAATGCAAACCTGCGTGATGATCTAGAATGGGTGGGTTGGATGGGAAATCACCAACATGAATAATGTCGTCAAACTTCTTCCCAAACTGGTAGGTGCTTGCACAGGCTGCTTTTATCCATGACTAGATAGGACTAATATACAAATCAGCATGATGAAGCAGATCAACTACACCATACTGGTCATCAAGGATTATCAAATGATAAGTCGTTGTATAAGCCCCAAGTTGCTCCAAATCATAAGGAAACTCTGCATGTGAAGATGATGGTTGAGAACTTGAGAATGATTTTCCATTGATTGCATAACATGTGACTCTTCACTACACTGCTTCTCCATGTATTCCTTACTGATTCTTGTGTATGATTCTGAATGATATGGCTCCGAATGATCATATGCAAACTCTCAATGCTCCTCTTCAACATCCGGATTTCCCAAGGTCTCAAGATTAATAATTTCTTTTGTGGACATATCATAGGAAGGATTTGTTGAAATACTGAGAGGGGGGTGAATTCAGTATTTGGACAATAATAAAATTTTTAATTAAGAGCAAGTTGCTAGTCACCAATCATAGCATATAATCCATGTACATAAAAACAACAAGATGAATAGTACACAAAATTTTGGCGTGGAAACCCAAGTCCTGGGGGAAAACCATGGAAGCCTTTTTAAAAATAAATTTGACCCAACAACAATTGGGGTAACAAATTTAATACAACTTTTCCAGCTACAACTAGAAGGGGGTTATAACCCCTTAGGCTTCGTCAGCTACAACTGACAAGTTGCTACAATAGCTTAACTCACAAGATTGTGAGCCCTAGCACCACCCTGCCTCCCTAAAGAAAAAGAAGACTGAACCTGTGGACCTGTCAAAACCAATCATTGAACTTCCTGCTGATAATCTTTGCTCTCTTAACACTGCCAAGTCATCACTATATACTGATAAGTCATTTCATTGCCACACATTGTTCATGTACATCATTGTACACCTCATCATGCACATATACTCATCAAGTAGTTTTGCTCTGCTTTCACTAATCATAAGGCATGCATCATCATAGGGTATGCATCATCGTCATAGGGTATGCATCCTCATCAAATATATCGTGTATGCATCATCATAGGGTATCCATCCTCATCAAATATATCGTGTATGCATCGTCAACATCAAGTGTACATCATATTCCATAGGAGAGCATCATCACACCATAGAGAGCCTCCGTCGATTGCACACCAGCAGCAGAAACTTTCCGAAAGCTGTCTCCTCACTTGAGAAAGTGGGAGAGGTGTGACCTTGGGGGCAAGCACAGAGCTAGGTACTGTCACCTACTCCTAGCTCCTCCGTTTAGGCTAACTCCTAACGAAGCCAAGGGGGGTAGTACCTACAAAAGAGTTTCTATGGCTCTTAAGTTATTTTAAGTGTTTCTAAAGGTTACAGATGCGGATGGGTGTATTTTAGGAGTTTATTATGATGAACGAAGATTGCATATTAGATAACTTGAAAAATAAACATGAGACAAAAGAGCAATCCACGTTGCTATCACAAGATTTAGAAGATAAGCAATATGTTGAGAACTCACGAAATAATATAGCATTCAAAGATATAAACTTTACTCAAAATATCCAATGGACAAATGGCCTAGATTATCAACAATGCATAAAAGAAAGGACCAGTGCCTTATGGAGTCAACTTACCAGAAATGCTTGAGCGTAATGAGGATGTGAATCTCAAAATAGTGCCAGTGAATGTGTATCGCGATTAATCTTGGTTTATTTTAAAGTTTTTTAGATGGTCTTGTTTAAGGTTTCAACGAAAGGTATCAAGAGATCAGCTGGGAAAGTCTTCTGAGTTACTACGTTAGAGACATGACAGCTCGCCCAGTATCCCGGGCTGGTTTCGCGAAGATTGACCAACTAGCTGAGACTCTAGATAGCGGGGAGTTCCGGCGCCTTTACTAGGAATGACTTGGGAAACTTTCTACAACGCCGGTGCGTTGGTTATGGGGTAAAATTTTAGCTGTGTTGTTATTGCGATCTTAGCAAGTCTGTTCACCGTTCTGAGTACGAGCCCAACTATGAAGTCGGCAAAGCATACTAGGTGAAGGATTATCAACGAAGTAAATTAATTAGGGGAATGTGAGTTGCAAAATTTTATTAAGTAAATTAATTAGAACCCTCCGACAGACAATGCTCTTGACTTTGTCTTATGACAGAAGTTCAAGAGTCTTAGCTAAACTATATGCTTGATGCAAGGATATGCAGTGGGAATGCTCTCCAATAGAGAGTGTTCTTGACTTGGGTTTCGGCAAGTTCAAAAGACTTAAGAATTAATTAGTTAAATTTGAAAAAAGAGTAAAAGACTAATCTACCCAAGAATCTCTTTCAGGTTTTTAGATTTTAATTGGGAGAGCATGGGGGTAAGTAACAAAAACCACGATAAAAAATAAACAACTCTCCGATAGAGAGCACTCTTGATCCATCCTACGGTGAGATTCAAGAGATTTTGATTCTTTTTGATGTAAGCTTTTCAATGAAAATAAAAATAAACAACTAACTAGCAATTAAACAAATTTTCTTTTCTGATGACTTTTATGCAAGCAAAAATGAAATCAAAACTAACTAAACTTTTTCAACAAATTGAAACTAATTTACCCTATTCTACTTTCATCATTTTATTTATTTGTGGGTATAAAGCAAAGGAAAGGAAAAAATTGAAATATGGACAATGGCGATACAGGTTTCCCCCAAATGGGGGAACTGGGGTGTGGGAGCCTTTATCCCACATGCTCTTTTATTAATTCTTTTACAATGCCTTTCTTTTGATGCTTTTTTGATTCTTTTTTTATCCTTGGAAGGCTTCCGGAGCTAGCTGTAGAAAGGGGGAATGAAGAAAGGGGGATTATGAGTCTTTTTTAAGCTTGAATCTTCAATTTTTCGCCAGCACTTTTGCTGTACCTGTCACAAAAGTAAAAAATCAGCAAGCTATCAATACTAAAAAGTGATGGGAAAGACAATGCAAAAATAAAAAAAATTGTACTTAGAAAAATTTTGAAAATTTTGCATGGAAAGTACAAACTTCTTCCTAGATCTAATGAATGATTTTAGATCTAACAAAGCCTAAGGAAGATAGATCTAAATATAAATAATGAAAGAGTGGATCTACTTCTTAAGCAATGCAAAACAAATTAATGAAAAGGTAGAGAAGAAGGGTTTCTTGTGGATGGAACACAAGAAAGGAAGAGAAACTCACGACTTTCTTTTGTATGGGAAGAAAACAATCCTTGTAGATCCTGCAATAACAAAGTGTTAAACAAAAAGGTTGCTTGAAGCTGGGCTAGATGTAGCTGAACTCACACCCTTCTTCAACCTGTGAAACCTAATAACACCAAAACTCAACAAAGTGAGATCAAATCACATGAAAGTATGCTCATAAAATTGAACCGAGATCAACACTACGTATAACTAACTACTCATGTTCATCAAAGTTCTAACTTACTTCGCATAAATAATCGAATTGAAACAACAAACGATTACCCTACCGTGCCAACAGTGGCCCTCTTGAACTTAACAAAGAAACTGATCTCATTCAAAGTATTTAAAAGAAAAAGGTTAGAAGCAATGTCGCCTCAACCATGAAATGTTTACCACATGCAAAGAGCTCATAGACCTCCAAAGTTGAAATTCTTATTAATCAAATCCAAGCAAAGCTTGATACAATTTTAACAGAGTAACTCTAACCCAAAAGTTCCACCCGGAAGAGCTCAAAAGAGCTTCTTCTTATACAATGAGAGAAGGCCTAAACCCTAACACCACACCATGCAAGGAGGGCACAACCGTAGCCATATAGCCACGTAATGAGCACAACACCTAAGATAAGAGGGTGAGAGTGAGGGGAGGCCTCCACCTAGGCAAGGCGCCCCCACTCCAACCCTAACCAATCCATCTCCATCCAATAGGAGCTCTCCCCCTTCAATAGCGTGAGCCTCCAAACCTAAGACGTGAGGCATGATGAAGAGCACACGTGAGGGATGAGGAAGGTAGGCGTGAAGGTTTAGAAGAGTCTGGAGCTAGGTATGGAGGAGCCAATACCTAGACACAAGGGCCACATGTCATCCTTCATCCTCGAATACATCAACGAGCCAATAAACAAGCTCCACCTCACCCAAACGTGGTCATCACTGAGGAGGCGAGTTTGCCAAGTACTTGAGAACTCAGTGCTCTCCGATTGCTAACTGGAGAAGATTTGTGCCAACTCCAATCATCATTAATGCCCGATGCCATGTCATTCTGCATTTCATTTCGTTCAATTCGGATTAATTTGGAGAGATTTGGATTATCTCCAAAATAATAATTTTTAATATTTAATCAATAATTTCTCTGAAACTAACTTTTTTGAGAAATTATGAGTTATGTAGCTGAATGATGATCTGAAACTTGGAGCTAGCTGGCCAGATGCTCATGAATGATTTTTGCTTTAAGGTTAGAGACTTCAAACACTGAAATCGGACCCTGGATGGTTGACTTATTACAAATTGAATTTTTCCATTTAAATTATGGAAAAAATTAATTAAAAACTTAGGAAAACTTAAAAAATTAAAATTTGACGCATCCGGTAGAAAATTTTCAAAATTTATTCCGAGGGTCCTAGTGACTTAGGACATGACCATAGTCTATTCTAATAATGTCTAGTAGATTTATACATACTTAGTTGGGCTCTAATAACCCCCCAAGGCCCAGAATTCAAAATCAGGCATTCCAGCTTTGGAGGAAGCGGGAGAAAACCTCGTAAATTATACTCGGCTATAGGCAAAGCATAATTGTCAAGGGCATAAAACTTCCTGGAATACCTTAGTTGAAATTCTACGTCTTAGGAGACTGAACCACTCAAAACACCCTACTAGCACATTTTATTACAAACCCCGCGGGGCCATGGTCATAATTACTGAAAATAAAAACTGACTAGCCAAAACTCGCTAGGGACAAAGGCAGATCATCTAATACACTGGAAACAAACATTTATCATGTTTGTCAAATGGCGGTTCTTCAACTAATCCAACTATGGCACAAATAAGTTGGTAACAGAGTCAAAGTAAATGTTGCTGAAAAAGTAAAGATTTTGTGATTGTGTTCTTGGTCAGTTTTAGGAATTATTAGAGGATGAGTTGATTAATAGGGGTAGGGGATTCCCGATATACCTGAAGGTACAAAGGATATGTTCGGATTCACCTTAGGTGGTTGCACACGAGAAAATGTGGGCTAGATCAGAGTCGTGGGGGTGTGTCCAACACTACACCAAACGAGGGTGTAGCCTAATTGGTCCTTGTGGTCACTATCTAGTTAGTCCTGCTTACTTTGAAGAATTTTCCCACAGAAGATGAGATCGGAACGCCGGATTTTTGTTATGTTTGAAGGGGGTAGATTTTACTAGTGTGGATTGCTTAGTTAATATTGAGATTTAAAGAGTGTTACGGATTTGTTTCTAATTTCCCAACGATCAGGCAAGCCTGCAAATGGATAGAGCATACACGGACTAAAACAAATTTATTTGTTCCAATTTAAAATTGCAAAGAAAGCAGTGAAAGAAGTGTTTGCTAATTACTACACTACTAATCTCTTTTCCCTTTTCCTACTTAGGGAAATTGTAGTGGGTTAGTGTTCTTTACAAAGATGATAAACTGAAAGCAACTTTAAACTGAAACTACTTATAGAAAAGTATATAGCCTATTAAGATGGAGTGTGTGAATGAGTTAAGGAAACGAAACAAACTGTTAGAAAAATTCACACCATGAAAATGGAAAACTGCGAATCCTTCCAAGGGAGATGGGGTGTGGATTGTAATGTCCTCTTCTGCTTAGGCATTGAGGACCGACCCTCTAACCTATGTGATTCTTGTAGGTTCGAGCAGGTACTGACAGTCAAGGAATCGGCCGAAGACTGATGCCATATACAGAAGATTTAGGGCATCAATATTATATCATCATGGGGTAGAAGAGGGCCACCAAAGCCAAAGGCCACTGACATGCATGAATTTTGAGCATTATTTGATGTTGCATGCACCCGATTGAGTCTACATGCACATGCATGCAAGTCAACTACAAATTAGAAGTTAAAGTGACCTAATTACGTCAAAAGTTAGGTTATTCGCAGTTGGAAGTTATAAAAGAAAGATAAAGTGAATGGAGAAGGACACTTATGATTATTATTGATTTGGAGCTTTTTGAGTAGCAGCACAGCATGCAGCCACGGCAGTTGGGGTTGAAGACGACGTCTTTAGCTAACAAGGTTTCGGTAGTGCAATATTTGCCCTAGTCTCCTTCAGGGTAGACCATCCAGGTCCACCATCCGCTCTTCATCTTATTCATCCAGATACAATTATTCGGTACCCATCAGAAGATTGTTTGCAAGGACATGTGCATCCGTAGGGGGTTTTAGGTGGAAAACCCCAAAGCATTTGCTGGGTCCTCAGATCTCCGTTTATCTTTGGAATACTGGCACCATTCTCATCATCAGTATCATCCTTCAGTACCAGGTGATTATCAGCTTCCAGTTCTCTCACCCGGAACAATTCTTATCAGTTTTGGGTAGCTGGGGGGCGTGAGCAGCTAATCAACAAATCAATTCGCTAGCCTACCTGGAGAGCTCAGAATTTCTGCATGCTTCAGGCAATCTCTCAGGCGCAGAAAGACTACCCTTCTTGCAAATTCTCATCTGCACCAGACCATTCCTTCACCGAAAACATCATCTTTAGCTGGTTGAGATGTCATGCTGTTGGGGTAACACCAGAGGCAAGGAGCACCGGTTCTTCACCAAATCAGTTCTTAATGCATGCATATTATCTCTGAAGCATTATTAGCTGCATTATCAGTGGTAAGTGTTGATCGGTCACCATAAAACTCTCTGCCCTAGTTAGCTATAAAAGAGGGCCATTTGTCTGGCACTTTGCATGCAAGTTTATTTTCAGTATTATTGTAAATCGGGAAACTTAAGCAAGCCCTGGTAGAGAAAACAGTGGAATATCTACATCTAGGATATTACAGTGGTATCAGAGCTATTTTTCTTGCCAGCTGTGGGCATGCAAAATTATAAATGAATTCAGAAGGCCCATACAACATTACTCACTGGAGATAGAGATGTAGAGACAGAGAAGAGGAGTTAGAGGACATAGATTTGGGGAACAGAGAGTATCAGTTTGGAAAAGGCAAAGAAACAATGGCCGATGATGATAAAACAACTTTCAATAGTCTCATATCAGCCATAAAAGAACTCACTACTGGGAAAAAAAATGATGAGTACCTTCAGGAAAATGACTGAGAAAAATGGGCCCACCCCAGGGCCCACACAGTCCCTTATTTCCCAACAGTGATAGGGTATCCACCAACAGTAGTAGGGAGCACTTACATACCAACATGCAAAGCCATCCCCATATATACAAGCCTTTCCGACCCACCATGCCTCAATTCTTAGATAGTCCAGCTGAAGTGCCTCTAGCACAAGCAGAACTAGAAGAATCCATGAGTGCCTATTTGAGAGAATATAGAGCTTTAGGAGAGGACTTCCATTCAGCCATGACCTTCACTAACTTCTGCCACTTTAAAAGTAAGAACAAACTCAAAGCTTACAATAGGCCATTCACCCAGAACTATGAGTTACAATGCACCATAGGGAAACTGACTATCCCTACCTTTGAGGGCATCTGGGGTGGCCCAGCCCGAAATTGGGTGCAGAAGTTGGATACATACTTCCAGCTCAACCCCATGATTGAGACAGATGCCATTAAATTGGTTACCTTGCATTTGGATGGAGAAGCACATGAGTGGTGGTACCACAAGTTAGTGACACTGGGTCACAATACCATCACATCGTACCCATATTTTACATAGAGGCTCATTGAGCTGTTTGATTGGAAGGACCCTGAGGTACACTTTAGAGAGTTGGAACAGCTCAAACAGACAGGTAGTGCAGATGCATTTATTTTAGAGTTTCAGAGGATAGCAGTCATGGTGACAGATATGTCAAAGAGAAGGTTGATTATGTTATTCGCTGAGGCTCTCACTAAACCCTTACGGGGATGGGTCAAGTCTTATAGGCCCACCACCCTAGCAGATGCCATCAACCGGACTAGAGACTTGCAGGATGCAGTGCCCAAAAGTAGGTTTCCTCCCAGAACCAATTTCCCTATTAAAGATAAAGAGAGGAAATCCTTCCAAAAAGAATGGCCCAAGAAAAAATGGATGGACAATGATACTCAACGAGACCTTAGAAGAAAAAATCTATGTTTCACTTGCCAGGAACCATGGGTACCAGGTCACAGATGTTTAGGAAAGGGGAAGGCCTACTACATAGAGGCCTATTCCGACAGTGGGGAGGATGAGGATTACCAGGATCAAGAGCAGGGAGAGACACCAGAGACAGTTACTGAGGGACATGCCTCAGGAGGTACCATTGCTACCATGACAGGGGTTCCTAGATTCCACACTCTCCGGATGAGAGGTACCGTACAGGGCCACAGAGTGGGAGTACTGATAGATGGTGGGGCATCCCACAACTTTATTGATGTTGTATGGGTTAAAAAAAGAGACATTCAGACTGAGAGTTTTGATGGGTTTTCAGTAGCAGCTGTAGGTCACACCATGGAGTGTAGTCAGAGGATTCCTAAATTTAAAGGAACACTTCGGAATTATACAGTGATAGAGACATTCTATGTGGTAGATGTACCTGACATGAATGTGGTACTAGGAGTTCAGTGGTTGTATTCCATAGGAAAGTATTCCACAAACTACCAGACCATGGAGATGGAGTTTACAGGAGCAGAGGGATAGAAGGTAGTATTGAGAGGGATGAATACCTACCCTCCCACAGCAATGACAGCACACAGGATGGAGGAAGTACTCTGACAGGGAGATATTGAGTGGGCTGCAGAGTGTTTGGTTACCTTCAATAAACCACCAGATGAGGCCACACAACATCCAGTAGATATAGAGGCCTAACTGTAGAAGCACAAGGCAGTATTCGAAGACCTTCCAGCAGGTCGACCTCCAGATAGTGGATTTGAGCACATTATTGAGTTAGAGGAGGGGACCCAAGCAGTTATCACCACTCCTTACAGACATCCCAAGAGGTATAAAGATGAGATAGAGAGTACAATCAAGGAACTACTCAAGCTGGGGTACATCAAACCTAGCTCCAGTCCCTTTGCATCTTCAGTAGTGCTAGTGAAGAAAACAGATGGAACCTTACGCATGTGCATTGATTACAGGGCACTCAATAAGAAGACCATAAAGAACAGGTATCCCATCCCTAGGATTGATAAATTGATGGATGAACTACAAGGGGCAAAGTACTTTTCCAAAATTGATCTCCGCTCAAGGTACCATCAGATTCGGGTCAGGGAACAGGATGTTCCAAAGACCGCTTTACGTTGCCACTACGGACATTATGAGTTTCTAGTGATGCTATTTGGGCTCACTAGTGCACCAGCTACTTTCCAGTCATGCATGAACCATATCTTCAGGACGTAGTTACGTAAGTATATTCTGGTATTCTTCGACGACATATTGATATACAGTAGAACTTGGGAATGAGGCATCTAGATGAAGTACTTGGCATTCTACAGGAGCAGTCACTATATCCCAAAATGTCCAAGTGTGAGTTCGGCATGCAGGAGATGTTATACTCATTGTTCCACCAAGTTTCCGGGACGGGGGGGCGTAGGAGCGGGGAAACGCACACTGGGGACGTGTAGAGACACCCCAAAATTTTGGGGTATTTTGGGGGACGGGGGACGGAGAGGCATCAAGGTCCCTAACATAGGGGGGTCGGTCTCTAAAATTATAAAAAAGAAAAAAAATAATAAAAATATGAACCCCAACATATAAACATATCAATTCCTCATCCCATCACCATTTGCATACTAGCATGCTTATGTTCCCGAAGAATTTAGTGTAATTTAATGTAATTGTTATAGCCAAGCATATCATATTGATGTTTGTTTCTTTTTATTTGTTTCTATTTCGTTTTAAAATGACCATTTAGTGTAAAAGCCTAAAATTTACGATGAACCATTTCTTTTTTAAGTAAATTTTTTTTAAAAATCGAGGGTAGTGGGGGCCTGTCGGAGCCCCCCATTTTCAGCAGGGGGCGTGTGGGAGCCCCCCAATCCGGGAAACTCCTAGACCTACGTTTCCCCAAGTTTCGCAAAATGGGGGGCGCTGGGAAACGTTTCCCATGGAGCCCCCCAGCCCCCAGGGCGTGGGAAGTGTAGGGGCGAGCCGCCGACTCTGGGAGGCGCGTCCCCGTGGAACACTGGTTATACTTGGGGCATGTGATAGGGGTCAACAGGGTCCAGGTGCACTTAGAGAAGATTCGAGCAATTTTGGATTGGCCTACACCTAAAAATGTGACAGAACTGAAGGGCATTTTGGGCTTTTGCACCTACTACAGGAGGTATGTCAATGGATTCTCACAGATGACCGCACCCCTCACAGATCTTACCAAGAAGGGGGCATTTAGTTGGTCAGAGACAACACAACAAACATTTGAGAAAATGAAAAAGGTAATGAGTTCATGCCCAGTATTAGCTTTACTAGACTTTTCTCAATCCTTTGTGCTAGAATGTGATGCTTCAGGAGAGGGAATTGGGGCAGTTTTGATGCAGAACAACCACCCCATTACATTTGAGAGCAGGAAGCTCAAAGACTATGAGCGCCACTATTCAATATATGACAAAGAGATGTTAGCCATTCTCCATGCGTTAACCAAGTTCAGACAGTACTTAGTAGGTGGCAGATTCAAGGTTAAGACAGATCACAACAGCTTGAAATACTTCCTAGAGCAGAAAGAGATAAACGAGAGACAACAGAAATGGATAAGCAAAATTCAGGCCTATGACTTTGAGATTGAGTACGTAAAGGGAAAGAACAATGTAGTGGCCAATGCACTTTCCAGACGACCAGCTACTTTATCCCTTATGAGCATCTTATCAGATTGGAGATCTCATCTTTTGGTTGAGTACTCCAAAGATAAGTTTGCTTGCGAGCTATTGGATGGACAGATTTAGGATGATAGGTACAGGGTAATTGATGACATCATATACTACAAAAACAGAATCTTGTTGGTTCCAGAGTCTCCCCTCAAGAAGAAAAAATTACAGGCATCGCACGATTCACCATTAGCAAGGCATCAGGGGTTTCTCAAGACCTATAGACAGATTAGACAAAGGTTCTCATGGAAGGGCCTCAAGAAAGATGTGATACAAGATCTGAGAGAGTGCATCTTGTGCCAACAAAGCAAAATAGAGCACACCCACCAGGCTGGTTTACTACATCCCTTACCTATTCCTGAGTAGAAATGGGAGAGCATCTCTATGGACTTCATTATTGGGCTGCCCAAGGTTCAAGGAAGAGACTGCTTGTATGTAGTAGTGGACAGATTGACCAAGTTTGCTCACTTCTTTACCATTTCCTCAAATTATTCAGCAGCACAGGTAGCAGAACTATTTTTCAGAGAGGTATTTAGACTCCACGGGTTACCCAAGACCATTGTCAGTGACAGGGACAGCAAATTCACAGGAGCCTTTTGGCAAGAGCTTTTCCGGTTAGAGGGGACCATGTTAGCCATGAGCACAAGTTATCATCCACAGAGTGATGGGCAGACAAAGATTGTCAACAAGTGGATTGAGGGATACTTGAGAAATTACGTATCAGGTTAGCAGAGGACATGGATCAAATGGCTACACTTGGGTGAACATTGTTACAACACCACCTACCATATGACCATTGGGATGACCCCTTTCCGAGCCCTGTATGGGTATGATGCTTCCACTTTCGTAGACCAGATATTTGGCGATAGCAGGGCCCCCAAGGCCAAAGAGTGGATTCAGGAGGGTCAAGATATCCTCAAGATACTCAGGGAGAACATATAGGTTGTTCAGAATCAACAGAAGATATATGCGGACCGACACAGGGTTGAGCGCAGTTTTGAGGTGGGAGACTTCGTTTATTTACGCCTCCAACCTTACCGACACTCATCTCTTAAAAAGAAAGGAGCGGAAAAACTCCAACCTCGCTTCTATGGTCCATACAAGATAATTTGGAAGGTCGAAGAGGTAGCATATGAGCTAGAACTACCCCCAGAGAGCAAGATTCACAACGTATTTCATGTCTCCAACCTCAAGAAGGCAGTCGGTTAGCAAATTGTTACATCTTCCGAGCTGCCCCCCTGATGACGAGGGGAAATTGATTCTGATTCCGGAGCGCATCCTAAAGGTGCGAGAGCAGAAACTAAGGATCAGAATCATCAGAGACTACTTGGTTTAGTGGAAAGATCTGCATATAGAGGAGGCCACTTGGGAGGCAGAATAGGTATTACAGCACCCAACTTTACAGTTGCTTGAAGACAAGCAAATTCGAGTGAGGAGGACTGTAATGTCCTCTTCTGCTTAGGCATTGAGGACCGACCCGCTAACCTATGTGATTCCTGTAGGTTCGAGTGAGTACTAATAGTCAAGGAATTAGCCGAAAACTGATGCCATATACAGAAGATCTAGGGCATCAATATTATATCATCATGGGGTAGAAGAGGGCCACCAGAGCCAAAGGCCACCGACGTGCATGACATCTGAGCATTATTTGATAATGCATGCACCCGATTGAGTCTCCATGCACATGCCTGCAAGTCAACTGCAAATTAGAAGTTAAAGTGACCTAATTAGGTCAAAAGTTAGGTTATTCGCAGTTGAAAGTTATAAATGAAAGATAAAGTGAATGGAGAAGGACACTTATGATTATTACTAATTTGGAGCTTTTTGAGTAGCAGCACAACGTGCGGCCACAACAGTTGGGGTTGAAGACGACGTCTTCAGCTAACGAGGTTTCGGTAGTGCAATATCTGCCCTAATCTCCTTCAGGGTAGACCATCCAGGTCCACCATCCTCTCTTCATCTTATTCATCCAAATACAGTTATTCGATACCCATCAGAGGATTGTTTGCAGGGACACGTGTGCACCGATAGGGGGGTTTTAGCTGGAAAACCCCAAAGCATTCGCTGGGTCCTCATATCTCCGTTTATCTTCGGAATACTGGCACCATTCTCATCATCAGTATCATCCTTCAGTACTAGGTGATTATCAGCTTCCAGTTCGCTCACCCGGAATAGTTCTTATCAGTTTTGGGTAGCTGGGGGGCATGAGCAGCTAATCGGCAAATCAATTCACTAGCCTACCTGGAGAGATCAGAAATTCTGCATGTTTCAAGCAATCTCTCCGGCACGGGAAGACTACCCTTCCTGAAAATTCTCATCTGCATCAAACCATTCCTTCACTGAAAACGTCATCTTTATCTAGTTGAGGGGTCATGCTGCTGGGGTAACACCGAAGGCAAGGAGCACCAAGTCTTCACCAGATCAGTTCTTGATGCATGCGTATTATCTCTGGAGCATTATCAGCCGCATTATCAGTGGTAAGTGTTGATCCGTCACCATAAAACTCTCTGCCCTAGTTAGCTATAAAATAGGGCCATTTGTCCGGCAGTTTGCGTGCAAGTTTAGTTTTAGTATTATTGTAAATTAAGAGGCTTAAGCAAGCCCTAGTATAGAAAACAGTGGAATATCCGCATCTGGGATATTACATGGACGCTATGTAGCCCACTTGCTCTCTTATTTCAATTATTACAAAGTGCTTTCAAATTTAAGAATTCCTTTAATCCTTATAGATCTGGATCATGGAGGCTTACAAATATACATGGACGGCTAAGATTTTCAAAATTTAGTCATATTTTTCTTCTCTTTTTCTTTAAATTTGCAAAATCAACAAGCTAAATAACTAGAAACGTTAATAGATTAGTCAAATATTACATAAACTATACACCTATTGAGTACTTCCTAAATATTGAAAATATTTATAAAGCACAAATACTAAGATTTAATGCTAGAGCAAAGCTTGAAATGTGAATTTAAATGCTCTTTTGATCTAATGAACAATATGCAATAAGAGACGTATGATTAACTTTAAGAATGATCTACTTGTTGAAAAAAAAAGTACCCAAGAAAACTTTAATTTTTTAGAGGGTAGAAGAAACAAGAACCAAGTCTCAGCTTGAAACATTTGAGGGCCAAGAATGCCTACAACACAAGTATTAAACCAAGACAAGACCAACACTAAAGGTAGATGTGGATGCAACTAAGCTCAACCTCCTCCTTCAGTTTCCTATCTTGCATTGTCACAAACACTTGCAGAGAGAGATCAAATCTAGAATTTGTAATTAAAAGAGATTATAAGGGAATTAGTACAACTAAATACACTTGTTGCTTCAAGATCTCTAACTAATCAAACATTAATAAGCAAATCAAAGCTATGATTGCTTATTCTAGGGGAAAAAATGCCTTCTAAGGTGGATCAATTTACAGCTACTACAAATGAGAAGTGATTAGCTAGATATTACCTCATAACATCAACAACTAACACATCAAATGGGACAGTTGCACGACATATGGCCTCCAAAGCCTTTCAATATTATTCCAAAAGATAATCAAACATGTTACAAGAGCAGAGGTTCAATGTTTCCATAAAAAATAATGGAGAATAAGATTGCTTAAATAGAAGAAGAGGGCCCAAAAGGGTGCATTAGCTAGAGAGAGAAACTTGTCAAATGGTAGAGAAAAATTGAGTTTCTTTGGAGTGATTTGGGGGATTGATTTGGAATAAATCTCATAAATAAGCTTTCTTCCAAAAATTAGCTTTGTCATGAGAGATGCACCTCCTCTTGAGAAAAATCGATTTGCTTAGATGGCAATTGGAATCTCCAAGATTTAGGTTTTAGATAAATCAGAATAATGTCGCTTTACTTTGCCAACTAAGAAGACATACCTCCAACATGTTTCCTTGATTTATTGAGATGCTGATTTGCTCACTTTTTCTAATTTTTGGCCTTTTTTGTTCATTTTTCTAGAAAAATTAAAATTAAGTGATAGATAATCATTAATTTTATTTTTCAAGTGGGTTTATGGGTAAAGTGGGTGCTCTAGGTTAGAAAATGAGCACCCCCACGGAAAAAGCCCATTCCTAACACCACTTTTATGACTTAGTGAATATTTTTAATTAAAACATGCCTACTTTTTACAAAGAAAAAAAAAACCACCTGGGAGACTTAGTACATGTTCATATGACTCAAAAATAATGACTAGCATGGTAATATGCATTGACATCTAGGCTTTAAAAACCTCCTAAGGCCTATCCACCAAGACACTTACTCTAGCTTTGGAGGAGCGAGTGAAAAACTCGAAAAGTATAAGTCGGTAAAAAAATGACATAATTTTCAAGGAAAAACACCCTAGAGTATAGTATTGATGACTAAGTCCTAGGAAAGCCAAACCTTGTACATAAGTTCATCATGTTAAGTCATTTATTACAATTCCCCGCAGGGTATGAACATGTAAAAATAATAATAATAAAAAAGGGCGACTAATGGACCTTGGAACACTAATGATGAACAACTGGATTGTTCAAGTCTTTGGCGGCTCACTGAAAATCCCCATAAGTGCAACTTAGTCGATAACAAGCTATATTTTAAATTTCATCTTAGCATAATAGTTTCCAGGAGTTATGCACATACGGAACAAAACATACTTTCATTGAATGATCATTAACAACCCCAAATACACAAGCAACAATGATCACATTGATCAGTTATTACAGTACAAAAGGATTGATATATGCGGTAGATGGCAGAGATTTATAAATTATTACATCAATAACAACAATAAATTAAGCCCACACTAAGTGGAAATACATCTTAGCTCTGACCTGAAATTGATTGGCGTGTACAGCTGCAGATAGTCTGAAGAAGCACTCCCTTTTTGGCACACGAGCTAGGGAATATTTGACAATGTGGACGAATATAGGCGCAGCAGCCAGCCTTCTTCTCGGCAGTGAAAACGACCTCTTGGGGTTTCAAACTCAGGAATATAGTGCTGTAGATTAACAGTGGCATTCAGCACATTGCATTGGTAGAAGACAACCTCCTCTACTGCACGATTTGGCTGAGTGGGGCCTTGAAGTGTTTGTATTCAGCAATACAGTCTTCCAGAATGCACCCATTAGCAGTACGAGGTGCCTTTTTTGACAGCGGCACTGTGGAAATTCAGTCACAACTCAGAATAGCACTCATCAATGAGTGTCTTAATCCATAGGTGCGCCCTCCTAAAATCAACCCCACGATTTCTCCTTGGAGCTGCATTCTCCTCTTGGTGATATGCCTCAATGGAGGGGATGATAAATTGCCCCCATTCTTCCAGCTGCAATTGGTCACGATTCATAGAGGATGGTGGTGGTCAAGCTCTTCTAAAACAAGTGCACCCCTCTTGAAAAAATCATTGGAAATTATGAAACTTCTTCAGATATATGATGAATGCTTGATATCACTTTACCACAATGAAACTTGGTGAAAAAGTCTGAGTGATTTCTCCACATACAACAGCTACATACACTAGCTAGGTGGATTTCTCACCAATGAAACTATTTCACTTTTAGGGGGGTTTTTGTCCAAGAGCAACAAGCTACAAGAGCTCTCCAAAACTTTTAGAAAATGAGAAATAACATGAATGAATGAGAATGATGTTGATTTCCTCTTTTAAACTCATTTTCTCCCTTTTGGCCACTTTTACCCTTTTTCCACTCAAATTTTAATTAAAATGACTTTATAAAGCCAATGTCACTTTAAGACCCCATTTTTAATTAATCACTCAATGTCCTCCTTTTTATGTGCTTTTCTTCCTGGTAGACATTAAATAATTATTTAGTCCCCCTCTGATCAAGTTGACACCACCCAAAAAGTCATCAGTCATCTCTGCTTGCAGAGCAAGAGAACACAAATATGGGGACTATACACCCTCTCTTTGAACAACTAGGCAGTAGGCAAGAGAGTTAATTCCTTCTTTTAGCCATAAAAACAAATTTATTAATTTGTGTTTTAAAATATGGAAATTACCTTTTATCTCACCCATACGATTAAGCAAAAGACTTAGCTAGATTAAACCCTCTTTGAGGATTGCACTCCACTTCTTATAAATTCATGCTATTTTCATGGTTAAGTTTCATTTCATGGTAATATTTTGCTTGTTGGTCATAAACTAAATAAGTTTGAGATGAATACTAATTTTAGATTTATTTAAGTTTAGCTTTGATTTAGTTTTACTTCATTTATTTTTTGGATGGGCTAAAGCCTTGACTGTTTTGGAGTTTTTTCACTTTATTCATTTTGAGCACTCTTGAACAGTTTTGTTTAAAATATTTTCTTATCTTGGGTTGTTTCTACATGGTTTATGAGATATATCACTTACACCTCGCATATCTGAAATTTAATCATTGCTGCTAGCATACAAGCACATCTTTCTTATATGTTAATGACACACTCAAGTAACTGAATACACTTTAATCTTTTGTATTTCAAGGAATAGTTACCTATCATTTCCAAGTACTTGTGCACTTAACTTCAATCATCTAACTTGCTGGAAATTTTCATTGTTATAACGTATTAACAACAGATTTTATTTCAAATCTAGCATTGGTTATTTAACAATATTTCAAAGTTACTAGTGTATTTCTGAATCTACCCTATTCTATTGGCAACACCAACAAAATAATTAAGGGTTTGTGGTTCAATAAGTTACATTTTTCTTAAGCTGTTTTCGGATTCACTTGATACCCTTTATATTTCTTAAATCAGCATTTCTAACTCTTTCACAATTTTTGTTGTTGGTTTTAAAAAATTCATTGTTGGTCTTAAGTTTTAACTCATCACTCATAATACAACATCAATGCTAACTTGATCTACATTGTCTAATGAGATACATCTCACTCGCTTCATTTCATTGCTCATTTTATAATCCTTGATCTGATTTTTAATTGCAACAAGTAGTTCATTTTTCTCACTGGCAAATCACTTAAGATTTTGGTTCCTTACATTTCACTTGCAATCTCATATGCAAACAGTGGTCAATGGTTTATGGATGTTGAATATATGTGAGTTATGTTTGATCTATGATAGTTCTTCTAACACTTGTTTAAATTTCAACTCATATACTGTCTTTCACATACTCATACTCACAATCCATCCATAATCTAAGTAATTTGCTTCATCTCTTGACACTTAGTTGCTTTTAGGGAGTCCCTCCTAGTGGTTTCTCGAAATCACTAATGTGAATGGAAGTAATAGTAGGTGACAATTGCATTATTTCCATGGTTGCACTTGGCTAGAACCTTTTGAGACTTTGCATTTAGGGTGCACATTTTTTTGGCAACAAGTATCAACGTAGAAATATAATAAATGAATAAAATATGATCACAAGTGCATTAGTGATGCATATGAATGAGCCGTAGCCACATGTACAAATACACCAATATTTCCAACATGTTGTGCATTAGGGTTGTTACCCCTCATATTGTATGAGGGTTGCACTTGTGATTTTGATCACAAAGATTGAGCTTGCAAGATGATTCATTGGATGGACTGTGGGATGTTTGGCACCATTCACTTGGAATGTCATGGTTCCATCAAAATAGTTGATACATTTCATATGGTTGAAGGCCTCTAGCTAGAATTCCCTAGAAGATGTTAACTTTTGATTATTGGATCTCGATTGACATTTCAATCATTTCTTTAACACCCAACAATTCATTTTAAAATTCAAATTACTGAAAATTATATAATGGCAACACATTGATAAACAATAAATCACATAGAAAACCGAACACATGATGTACATTGGAAACCCCAATGGGGAAAACCAACAAACAACTTTTCTTTATTATTGCAAATTTATTAAACAACACTTACAACACCAGGCTTTCGGGTATGACATACCGAATCTCAGACTCCTGACTCCCCCTTGCTGCAACTAAGCCCAAATCCTCAACAATATCAACAAACCCTAGCTTTAGTGAATCCGTCACTCCCAAGTCTTTGATAGACTCCCTCTCTTAGATCATATTGCTCACTGATCACTCACTATCAATGATATTACACACACTGACAATGACCACCACAAGAAATATGAATCACTCCTACAACTGTGGTGCCTATACAACTATCCATAGGCTCTTTTATAACATTCACTTTATGCAAATACCATGGGAAATACTATGGCACACCCAATACCATGGGCTATCACCCAATACAATTCACCCTTTTACATAAAGTATTACAAAAGACACTTCTACAAAGTCTGTCTAGAGAGTCACTTTTCCGGAAGACTTCTACATGCTAGACACCCCCATGTAGAAGTACCTGTCCGAGCTACAAAATCTAATAGAAAATATAAGAGGAATATACACATGTATCACATTCTTATGACATGCTTAATCCTCTTTGGTTGAGAACTCCCCTATTGCACACATGTTGATGATGATATTTGGAGCACCCTAGCTCATTGGATGCTCTAATGGTATTGTTTGAGTGGTTAGTGTTCTTATTGCTGGAAATAATCTCTTTATGAGGCAAGTCTTTGCACATGACTAAGTGTGATGATTTTATTCCTCGCTACCCCTTGATGTAATATTGGATATTAGGGAAGATTTCTGGAATCTGCTGTACTTAAATATTTAATGTGGCACATGTTAATGGCTCGTTTAATCTTATGAGAATTTTAATGAAGACATGACTTGTTGCGTGGCTGTCCATTCCTTTGAAGGTTGTCTTTCTTGGTCCTTTTCTCTATAATCTCATGTTATGGTTCTTTTTTTACTATTTGGTTTGCACATATAACCTAAGAGTCCATCTAGACTAAATCATGGCACATTAGTGTATGGATTGACTGTCTTCTCCATATAACCTAAGAGTCAATCTAGACTAAATCATGGCACATTAGTCTATGGATTGACTATGTCTTCTCCATATAAATCCAAGCTCTCTTTGCTTTTTTCCTTGACTCCATAACCATTGTATTGGCACTGGTCTTAGCAACCTACTATCCACTTAAATCCAAAGTATTTTATAAATTCACATATAGAAATCCCCCTTGTGTCAGAGGAGACCCGGACTTAAGTGAAGTGAGGTTCTATTGAGGTGATAGTGGATAAAACTTCTAGAGAGTTCTCTTAGGGTTTTACCTGGACGATTGGACTTATTTTCTGTGCAGATCAAGGAGGTAACAAGGGTAAACATGCAGTACATTATCCTCCTTACCTGAGGTTGAATGTTGTTCACACTTCACAGTATCTCTTTAAATCTACTGTTAAATGCTCTCTACCCTTATGTTATTTCATGCCTTGATTTAGCATCTACATTGTGTTTTTAGAATGGAAAGGACATGATAGTATTTGGGACTGGGACTAGCAGGATGGCAATACTCCCTGATTTGAGAAATGGAAGCCATTCTGCTTTGTAAAATATATTCATTTAAAATTTTGCACTCTTTTTGTTGCTATGTCTACAGGTGGCATATTTCTTGGAACCAGGTCCTGACTGTCTTGTGGAGTGCCTTCCAACCTGTCATTCAGAGACTAATCCTCCCAAGTATGTCATGTTCATATGAGCTACTCAGTAAAATAACATATTTGTGTGAGCATCCAAATATTTAAGATATTATTAGAAAGAAATAGATTATCGAATACCAGGGAGATTTCTAAGTTATAAGCTTGTACTACATGTCCAAAAAGGCAAAAGCATGTAAAGGTTTTATCTTCTATTGGTTGCAAGGTAGCTTTTGAACAGTTTCTGACTATTGAGAGTGAAAGAATATTACATTGTATGTTGTAAAGTCTCTTTAAGCCAGATTCTGATTGCATTTCCCTTTCGCCAGTTTCCTTTGACTTGAATGGATATTCTTCACCAAATCTTAATTTTTTTCTGTTATTGTGAATGGTGTCTTAGTCTTTTTGTGTGAATTTATATAAAGCATTAGTTGAATGGTTGGGATTACTGTTCCTGGCAGGCATTTTCCTGTCAAATATGGGGATTATCTGGCCCAACGATACAAGGACACGCACAGTGACTTGAGTTGATCTTAGCGGGTATGAGCTTCTGGATGACATGATAGGCAGGTACTGTGCCCATGCTTTCTTTAAGTCAAGCAAGGATAAGTACGGTATAGGACCTCCATTTTCTTTAAAATTTATTGTTCATCTCAAGATGGAAAATGCGATAAAATGCACAGCACATTGAGAAAGGGAAAAACATGGTTGCACCGGATCAATTTATAACCCATTTGAAGAAACATAGTTTGCTCCTTCTGTATTGAACTTTAGAATTGATTTTGCCGAGTTTGTCCAAGATTTGTTCTTGTACTTTAAGGAATAATCTATTATGTGCATACCTATGGAAATATTGATTTATTAGCAGTGTTCATATGGAACACCTTTAGTATACTGCATAGGATGTTGCACAAAAACCATCCATTGTCCAAACTTGCAATAACAAAATGATTTTTAGTTTTTCCATACTACTGGAAACACATAAAATCCTTGAATCTTATACCTATATTTATTCAAGAAATTGCACAAGTGCAGTCACTGTTGATATCCCCAAGGATGGAAACATTACTTCTAAACACAATAAATATTAAAAGTATTCCCCGAAGCTGATTTGGTAAAGGAGAACTTAATTTTGATGTGTTTTTTTTTTGTTGACAATTCTGAATATAATTTCAAGGACATTGGAATTTTTTCTCTCTACTTTATAAAGACCATTATGAATAGCCTCTCCATGCAAAAACAATGTGTACCATTGTTTGAGAATTCTGGTATGAGAGTGTTTTTTGAACCAGTATGTAATAATGTATAAAGTTATAACCAATATAAAAGAAATTTTCTAGCTAGAAAATCATGCAAATATGAATGAAATTAATTAGCAATGTCTTTGTTAATCTCTTTATTTAACTTATAGACAAAAATAGTTTCCCAAATAAGGTGGTTGAATTTCAACATTTTGTTTTGCAGTATCAGTTTACTCACAGGATTTATTTTTATTTCAAGTTCAACCATAAATTCCATCCGGAGATGCCTAACAGGCCACTATTATACCCCAAGTCTTCCAATGGAGTAGTAGGCTTTCAAATTTGAAGATACAGACCTCTCAATATGATCAACTAACAAAAAAGGAAGAACACCACAAACAAATGGAACTTGTCGGCTCATCAAATGTATCACATAATCATTATGTTCAACACAACTTAATAATAGAATGTTGGCAACTTGAAGCCATTTTACAAAAATAAAAATAAAAATAAAAAATCTTTATTATACCAATGCATTACATACCCATGTTCGAAAAGATTCAAAGATTGATCCATTACATACCCATGTTCGAAAAGATTGAAAGATTGATCGATGAATCAAGGGAAGAAAATTCACCTAAATTCATGTCAAAGTTGTAAATTGTTACTTGTTTGCACTTACCACTTGATGGATGACAATTCCAAAGTAGTAATTTTTCATCATTTTCCTAATGATTGATGCTTGGTCCATTTGAAAAGTTATCAAGTTAATGTTTTCTTTCAGTTTGTTCTACACTGTGCAATAGCTAGAAGATAAATACATAAACAAATAAACCGCTCTCAGTTATGACACTTCTTTCTGAAGTTACTTCTAAATTGTTACATTTCAGCTATAACATTTCTTTTTTGAAGTTACATTTTTGTGATCTTGCCATATTCTTATTACATCTCTATTTGATGTCACAAACATGGCATCGTTGTTGCCTAATTTGCTTATAGTTAGTAAGTTGCAGTTTACATTCTGTCAAGGACGATTGAGAAGTTATATAATTCGAATCCTAAAAGAATTTCTTCGGAAATTGTTGTGATGATTATTAGTACTGGAACTGTACTCTAGACTTTGCCTTTTCTTTTCATTTTCTTTCCTTTTGGAGCCCTTAAGTGTTTGATTTTATTCTTTTAAAGTGTGCTCAATTCCATATTACCACATACCCCTTAGGTTTGTTTTAATGTGTTTTTTTTATTAATGAGTTTAGCTTGGCTCTTATATTTTAAGTAATATCTTCAAATGGTCTAATATCATTAAAGTTCTCATGCCTTTGAACTTTATTTTATAAAAGTTGTCCAAAGTTTGATGAAATTTTCAAACTTGCAGCATTCCGACAGCGAATTATAAAGATGTTGTATTAGTTTACGTTGTCGGAATGCCTTAAAGTGGTGAAATTTTAAATTTTGTGATTAAACAAGCAATAGGGTGATTTAATGATGTTTGGGAGTGTTGAAATATTGTAACTTCGAAGAATATTCTATATGTATCTTTTGTGTT
>LPNX010516261.1:58222-84201 GCA_001517045.1 Pseudotsuga menziesii | reverse complement strand
ATATGGCTTCGGAAGCTGATATCAGGTCTCCTTGACCTGAAGATGGATACTACATTGATTCTATGTGATAACGAGAGTTGTGATAACAGAGAACCTTGTGTTTTGTCGTAACACATAGAAATCCGATATTTCTACATACAAGATAAAGATGCAGATGATGATGTTTCAATATTCCCATACTGAAGATATAGATGATGCTTTCAGTATTCACATACTGGAGATACAGATGGTGATAGTTCAATATTCACATACTGAAGATGTAGATGATGATGGTTTAGATGGTGATGTGCTGACGAAGCCTCTGTCCCGAGTAAAGTTCGAACACTTTCGAGACAAGCTTGGTGTGGTTTAGAAGGGGGAGTAGTGATGTTGCAATGGGATTGTATCATCCTGGGACATATGTCCAGAAGTGATCCGGAGACCTCGGTCTTCGAGAATGAAGAGGGACTGTATCATCCTGGGACATATGTCTAGAAGTGATCTGGTGACCTCGGTCATCGAGAATGTAGAAGGATTGTATCATCCTTGGACTTCGGTTCAGAACGGATCTGATGAACTTCGGTCATCGAGAAGGTGGCAGGATTGTATCATCCTTGGACTTCGGTTCATAATGGATCCGGTGAACTTCGGTCATCGAGAAGGTAGTAGGATTGTATCATCCTTGAACCTCGGTTCAGAATAGATCCGGTGACTTCGGTACTCGAGAACGTGTGTTGATCCCGTAATTCCAATAGGAAGGATTGTTTGAGTTCCACAACTGTGTTGATCCCGTAATTCCGAAAGGAAGAATCGTTAGTAACTCTGTAAAGACCTAAATTTCGTAATTCCGAAAGGAAGGATCATTGAATTGATCCCGTAATTCCAATAGGAAGGATTTTCTGAGTTCCACAGATGTGTTGATCCCGTAATTCTGAAAGGAAGGATCGTTAATAACTTCGTAAAGACCTAAATCCCGTAATTCCGAAAGGAAGGATCGTTGGTAGCTCCGTAAAGACTTGATCCCGTAATTCCAACAGGAAGGATTGTCTGAGTTCCACAGATGTGTTGATCCCGTAATTCTGAAAGGAAGGATCGTTAATAACTTCGTAAAGACCTAAATCCCGTAATTCCGAAAGGAAGGATCGTTGGTAGCTCCGTAAAGACTTGATCCCGTAATTCCAACAGGAAGGATTGTCTGAGTTCCACAGATGTGTTGATCCCGTAATTCCAATAGGAAGGTTCTCTGAGTTCCACAAATGTGTTGATCCCGTAATTCCGAAAGGAAGGATCGTTAGCAACTCCGTAAAGACCTAAATCCCATAATTCCGAAAGGAAGGATCGTTAGTAGCTCCGTAAAGACTTGATCCCGTAATTCTGAAAGGAAGGATCATCTGAGCTCCACAAATGTGTTGATCCCGTAATTCCGAAAGGAAGGATCGTTAGTAACTCCGTAAAGACCTAAATCCCGTAATTCCGACAGGAAGGATCGTCTGAGTACCACAGACATGTTGATCCCGTAATTCCGACAGGAAGGATCGTCTGAGTACCACAGACATGTTGATCCCATAATTCCGAAAGGAAAGATCATGTTTTGATGATGATGTTGATGTTTTGATGATAATGATTTGATGATGATGATGATGTACTGATCGAAAGATCAGAGTGTGATGATGATGATATTTTGATGTTTTGATGATGTTGAATGTTTTGATCATAATGATGTTGATGTTTTCATCATGATGATGTTTTTATGATGATGTACTGATCGAAAGATCAGAGTGTGATGATGATGATATTTTGATGTTTTGATGATGTTGAATGTTTTGATCATAATGATGTTGATGTTTTCATCATGATGATGTTTTTATGATGATGTACTGATCAAAATATCAGAGTATGATGATGATGTACTGATCGAACGATCAAGAGTATGATGATGATGATGTACTGATCGAAAGATCAAAGTGTGACAATGATGATGATCAATATGTGATGATGACGACATACTGATCAAAAGATCAGAATACGATGATGATGATTCTGTTCCAGAGTTGAAGTATGATGATGGTGCTGATCACGATGTTACTAATCAGAATGTGATGATGTTGCTGATCGAAAGGTCAAAATGCTGAAGATGTCTTTGCTGATCGAAAGATCAAAGTGCTGAAGATATTGCTGATCAAAATGCTGAAGATATTGGTGATGATCGAAAGGTCAAAGTGTTGAAGATGTTGCTGCTGATCGAAAGGTCAAAGTGTTGAAGATGTTGCTGCTGATCGAAAGGTCAAAGTGTTGAAGATGTTGCTGAAAATGTTGCTGATCGAAAGGTCAAAGTGTCGAAGATGTTGCTGATCGAAAGGTCAAAGTGCTGAAGATGTCGCTGCTGATCGAAAGGTCTAAGTGCTGAAGATGTTGTTGATTGAAAGGTCAAAGTGCCGAAGATGTTGCTGATCGAAAGGTCAAAGTGCTGAACATGTCGCTGCTGATCAAAAGGTCTAAGTGCTGAAGATGTTGCTAATCGAAAGATCAAAGTGTTGAAGATGTTGCTAATCAAAAGGTCAAAAGATGCTGATGTTGATTAAAGAGTTGCTGTCGTCAAATATTGAAGACGAAGACTATATGATGTTGAAAAGCTTCCAATGATTTATAGATGTGTTACCCTGATGATGTTGATGATGTCCTCTCCTACTATTGTTGTTGTTGATGTTGTTGTAGAATACCCTTCTCGTTAAGGGGGAGTGTTGAAATATTGTAACTTCGAAGAATATTCTATATGTATCTTTTGTGGTCCCCGATGGTCCTACCGAGAGAACCACTTGTATTATCTTGTACCCCGATGCTTCTAATCGAAATAACTAATAAGAGTCATGAGGTTGTCCCCTCTATTTGTAAAGGTGGGTCATTAGCACCCCAGTGTGGTTACTTGAGCCTACATGTGTAACTCAAGCCTACATGATTAACTCGAGCCTACATGTCGGATGAGTTAATTCAAGTGAACGGATGCATATAAATAGAGGTGTGGTGCTCCTCATTTGAGACACACACACTCTCACTTGTGTAGCGCATTAGTGGAGAAGAGAAGTAGCTGGAGAAGGAGGAGGATCAGGCTTTGATCTCCTTGTTGGTTTTATCTTTTATCTTTTGGGGCATCTATATTGAGGAAGCTTTTGCTAGGTTTTTTCCCTTTAGGGTTTTCCCAGGATAAATCTTTGTGTTCTCCTTTTGTATGGTTGTGCTTGTCTATCTTTCAGTGATCTTGTTTATATGCTTTTGTTATGAAATCGAAATGAAATACTAATGATCTAGCTTAGCATATGAAAATTTAACAGGGAGTGGGGTTTATATTCATGAAATGTTCATAATACTTGACCTTCTTATGAATTGATATGACATCACTTAGTTTGAAACATCATGAATTGGTATGCCCAATATTTCTCACCTATCAAAGTTCGAGCAAATTTTTTTGAATTTACAAGTAGTTTTTCATGCCATTTGGAGCTAATTTCTTACTAGTTTGTTTTAGTTCATAATTCGTCAACAGGTGTTTACTACAGTTAACTGTCACCGAAATGAAGAAGGAAAGTGGAAAATTACATAGGTTCGAACTTTAAAACTTAAAATGGGCCAAAACATCGTTGCATTGTGTTTAGAAGCTCACAAGGTTGCAGGAGATAAGCTAAATATTTTAGCAAAGCGAGCACAAAGTTTCATGGGATTTTTGTTAAAGAGTTTGAAAAGTGTTGCAGAATCATTTGATAGCACACATATCTTTGTGGGGAATCGACAACTTGGGACTGGGCTAGTACTCGTATGACACGGGGTCCAGTAATCCATTCCCGCTACCACTATACCCCGAGGTGGCCCACAACAACCCGCAAGCATGGGACACGGGTAAAACCAGGTGTGATTTGGACTCGTGACCTCCTTTACAACAAATCATGACCTCCTTTACAACATGTGACTTCATATCAAGTGAATCGCCAACGAGCCACACTTGTGCGGGCTAGCACACATATCTATGTTTTAGTCACTCACTTCAAACTCAATTTCTAAACAAATGGCAATGAATTTTTGAAAACCAAAATAGGTTTTTTTCAAGCACAGACCCATTAACAAAAAACTCCCTCGTTTTTGCAACATGTATCATGGCTTGGAAGATTCAAATGGATCTTTACAGCCTATTTTTCCATATTTAAAACATTTAATGATTTCATGTTTTAGTCATTATCTTTGGGTGTTTCTTCTGATCAACTGGAGAGGAATATTTAAAAACCAAAAGAGGTTTTTGTTCATCACGGACCTATTCACAAAAAACTCTCGGAATTTAAACAACTGTCACGGTTTAGCAGATATAGGTGGTTCTTTTAGGTCGTTTTTCCTGAAATTCTCCAAATTTCCCTTTTATAAAATGGTCTAGTCAAAGGATCTTCTCCAGGTTTGAGCACATATTTTAAGCATAGATCAGCAGTCAATATTCATTCTCATGTTTTTCGGCATCTAATTAGTGTTGATTAAAGAATCATCTCTATATTTCCGGATTTGAAATCAGCTGCTAGAAGGTTTGAGTGCATATGGCAGTCAAAGTTTCAATTAAAAAAAGCTTTAGATGAATTAACCATATTAGATGAGGATGCTCGATGCATCTAACTCAGCCAATTTGTTCATCCACATGAATACAGTAATCAACAATGACATGGCAGTTAAAGGCTTGAGATGATTCGAATGTTTTTGAGTTGTACCAAGTTAAACAAGTGTCATGAAATATTATAGTTGGCATATGCTTGAAGAATTAGTTTTTCTATATTTAGGATGTAATTATTAATGTAAGTCTTAGCTGTTAATTTGAGTACTATCGATTCTCAAATTTGGGATCTCAGAACTAATTTCAGTTCTATGTGTTACCACCTGTGTTGCACTCAGTTGGACTTTTAAGTGAGCCGCCAAAGATGAATAGTTACTTGTTCAATTTTCAAGTTCAGAAGTCCATGCAGGCCTTCTTAGGCCATTTTTTAAAAATTTTTTTTAACATGTTCATACCCCTTGGAGAATTGTAATAAAATGAGTTAGCATGATGACTTTATGTAAAAGGTTTGGTTTCCTAGGACTTAGTCATCAATGAATTATTCCAGGGTGTTTCAATTAAAAAAAGATTTAGATGGATTAACCATATTAGATGAGGCTGCTCGATGCATCTGACTCAGCCAATTTGTTCATCCACATGAATACAGTAATCAACAATGACATGGCAGTTAAAGGCTTGAGATGATTCGAATTTTATTAAAAAAAGCTTTAGATGAATTAACCATATTAGATGAGGCTGCTCGATGCATCTGACTCAGCCAATTTGTTCATCCACATGAATACAGTAATCAACAATGACATGGCAGTTAAAGGCTTGAGATGATTCGAATTTTTTTGAGTTGTACGAAGTTAAACAAGTGTCATGAAATATTACAGTTGGCATATGCTTGAAGAATTAGTTTTTCTATATTTAGGATGTAATTATTAATGTAAATCTTAGCAGCTAGTTTGAGTACTATCGATCCTCAAATTTGGGATATCAGAACTAATTCAGTTCTGTGTGTTACCACCTGAGTTGCACTCAATTGGACTTTTAAGTGAGCCACCAAAGATGAACAATTACTTGTTGAATTTTCAAGTTCAGAAGTCCATGCAGGCCTTCTTAGGCCCTTTTATTTTTAAAAAAAAA
The DNA here is from genome assembly GCA_001517045.1 of Pseudotsuga menziesii. Lineage (NCBI taxonomy): Eukaryota > Viridiplantae > Streptophyta > Pinopsida > Pinales > Pinaceae > Pseudotsuga > Pseudotsuga menziesii. The sequence goes on along the minus strand of LPNX010516261.1, from coordinate 78,512 downwards.
TTAGCATGTTCATACCCCATGGGGAATTGTAATAAAATGAGTTTGCATGATGACTTTATGTAAAAAGTTTGGTTTCCTAGGATTTAGTTATCAATGAATTATTCGAGGGTGTTTTTTTCTTGTTAATTATCTATCGTTTTTAAACGATAAATATTTTTTGTGTTTTTTACTAAAGCCTCCAAAGATGGAATAATTGCCTTGGTGGTTAAGCCTTGGGAGGTTATTAAAACCAATGTGTCAATTTATATTACCATGCTAATCATTATTTCGAGTCATTATGAACATGTCCCAAGTTCCCCATTGTTTTTTTTTTAATTTCTGGAAAAAAATATTATTTTTTTTTTCCGTTTTTACAGGCTTATTTTTAATAAGTTGCTTGTAAAACTCTAAAAAGTCATAGAGGTGTGGCTAGAAGGTTGTTTTTCCATGGGGGTACTCGTTTTCTAACTCGGAACACCCACCTAACCACTAGACCTGCTTTCTTAAGTTTTTGAGTAATTATTTATCTCAAAAATTAATAATTACTCGAAAAACCCAAAAAGAGACCCAAAAATTATAAAAAATGAGAAATTCGGCAACTCATACAAAATTGGAAACTTGACTAAAATTGATTCCATGAGTTGGCAAAGGTCAATAGAATTATTCCTAAAGAGTTATAAGTCACCAAAAGGAAAGAAATGGTTGCTAAATATCAAATTGGATTTTTTTCCAAGAGGGACGCTTTTCCCAAGAAATAAAGATTTGGTTTGAGGTTAAACTTTTGGCATTTTGGTAACTTTCTTATTTATGCCCCAAAGCATGGAGATCCAACTTACATCCAATTCACACCAAGCTATCAAGCTCATTCTTTAGCAAGTGCACCCCCTCATGTTGAGTTTTTCTATTTAAGAGAGCAAGTTCTCTTCATTTCGGAGAAAAAAATTGTATGGAACTTATGCTCATGTATCTTGTAATCGTTTATTGAGTTTATTGAATGAAATCAAAAGGATTTGGAGGCATACTTGTGTCGGGCATTAGTGTTTGGTGATTGTTGGTGTTGCATGAGGTATAACTGTATCGGTTTCTTGCTATATTCCTTTGTTGTTCTAACCGGTCTTTGAAGGATAAATAAGTAGTTTTTTTTTTTTCCTGAGTTATTTATGTGAGTAGATCTTAGATTTGTACGTTTTACTTGTTTGTATTTACATGTTCTAATATTTTGCATAGGTACTCCCAAATATAACGCTTTGGTGTAGTCATTGTTCAAATTGTGCAGCAATATCTAGCGTAAAGGAGTGTTGGGTTTTGCTTGATTCTATCATACCTCTATGTTCATCTCAAGAATATTCAAATCTCTCTGCTCTCCACTTGAGGACTCTACTGCCCAAAGTTTCTAAGCTTTGGGGCATTCTCTCTCACTTTTTCTTCACAAAAGAAAAATTTGAATATTTCTTTTTGGTTACTAGTTATTAATGCATATTTGAATCTCATTAATATATTATAAAATATCTTATCAATCTGATTTACATATGCATTTGAAAGTTCAGATCTGATATAAAAAAGTAATATTTTATAAATCTAGACTTGCTCAAAGTACTTGTCAAAAAATTGCAAAAAAAAAATTTTTCGAAGTCCTAAATTATTATATCTTTATTTGATTGATTCATCATTTTTAGCATAATATTGTTTTTTGTTTTGCAACAGACATGGATAAAAGAGAGAGGTACTCTGGCCAAATTTTGAAGAAACAAGCGATCCGGAGATCCCTCTTCTCACTATTCTCTCTTTGGCCATTTTTCTAAGGCCCTAATATTGTAAAACTTGTGTTTCCTATTCTACGAAGTAACACAAGTAATTTCTTATTCTAAATCATTGTAAAAAAAAGAAGCAGGTGGGAAGCCAAGTGCCCACACCCCATTCCCCTAGGGGGGATTCACACTTTTTTTTGTTCTTTTTTGTTTTCTCAGTTTTTTCAAATTTTTCAATTTCTTTCAAGTTTCTTAAGTAAAATTAACCAATCCAGCTGTGTTCTCGGTAACGAGAGTATCGAAACTGTGATTGAAAAACTCAAATTTTGTTCTTAAAATACTTAAATTTTGTAAGGCTTCATTCCCTGTATGCTCTTGTGACCACTGCTAGCCTTTGGATGGATCGGTGGGACAATCAAAAAGGGATTGAAGTGACTAGTAATTAGTTGAACACTTCAATTAATCCCTACAAGTCAAAATCTGGCACTTCTTTCGATCTTACCAGGTTGTGGGGAAATTTTGCAAGTGAAGTGGGAACCACTAGAAATTGACCGTGGGGCACCGTTAGGCTACACCCTTGTTTGGTGTAGTGTTGAGCAAAACCCCACCACTCCATTTAGCCCACACGTCACTGTGAGAGCCGCTCCTTAGTAAATCCGGACATATTCCTCGTACCTCACGGTATATCTAGAATACCATTTCCCTTGTAATAATAAGGTCTTTACTACATTTCTAATAAAATTGATCTACAATTTACCCACTCCCTAACTACTCATTTAATAATTCTAAAATTGATCAATCGAGACAACTGCAATACTTCTCGAGACTTCACTAACAACCCTCATTCACGCAAGCACTCCATTAGCATTGGTCTATCTGGCATTCTTATTTATTGTTGATGTTTAAGTTAATCAATGTGTTATATGGAATGTTATTTTATATGCTAGTTATTTAAATTATTTGCAATTCATCTTTGTTTCAGTATTTATTGTTATCGTCTTCTAGAATAGTTGTTTTATTTTCATAGATTAAAACAACCTTAAATTATTTTACTAGGGACCACCCCTTGGCTTTTCTAAGAGAGAGCCTAGACAGAGGAGTCAAGATCAAGTGAGTGACAACACTTGACTCTTGCTTGCCCCCAAGGTCGCACCTAGTGGCTTTAAGATTTATGCTACGTGACTCGAGGTGCGAATTATGCAGCAACATTTTGGTGCCTTTGCCGGGGATAAATCTTTCTATGCCCAGAGTACGAATTTTGTTTTCTTTTTTGTTATTCCTTTGTTTGATGATTTTTTAGATTAGTTTTTAATTTTTCATCTGGCGACTCCACTAACCTTTTTTCTTTGTCATAATTTACAAAAGAAAATTTTTTGTGAGAGTTTTAAATGCATATTTTTTCTTCTCACGCGGCGACTCCATTGAAGGGATAAAACCCTGTTATCTCATAAACTTGTGAAGTTTTGTTGTGTGTAGATGAGCCCCTGTGACATAGTAAAACTTTTAAAGCTCATCGTTTAACAGCTCCACCTGTTCAATACAAGGTTCAATGGTTAGATTAAATGCATACTATTAATTTCTAATATGGATGAATTAAGGGAGCAGTGTGGTGCCTAGATAGACGGACTTTTTCATCTTATCGATTTCTCAAACATCTCAGGTTTTCCTAACTCTGGTCATGATGTGGGGGATGTATATAAATGGCTTCCAGTCTTTCATGGAAATTATGGTGATTCGGCCATCTGGCATATCAAGTCTTTCCTTCAATTGTTGGTTGACTCCAATGTTCTTTATGAGGACAATATGATGGAAATGTTTGCTAGTACTTTTTCAAGGAGATGCTTGTTGTTGGTTCTATCAAGGCCTTCCTAATAAATGTATAACCTCCTTTCCAAGCTTCCTTTGGATGTTCTTAGAGCAATGGCATGATGGTAGGGGTAGTATGAATGGTTTGAAAAAAATCCTTGAAAATATATATCTCTTCTACCTATCCAGAACAGAGTATCACATGGAAACATATGATGGACTTTTTTCCATGATACAAAGTATTGAAGACTTGGAATCACTTCTCGAACATTTAAGTAAAGAGGAGATCCATGATACTCCCATCGAAGAACTTCCTCGTGTTGTCATAGACAATGTCAAATGTGTGGAAGTCCCAAGTTATTTAAGAAAGGAAGAGATTAACCGGCTTATTAAAGAATATGAGGTCTCTCTCAATACAAAGGAAGATTCTGAAGATGGGAACATCCATGACAATCACGTTGAAGAGTTTCTTGAAGAACCCTTATTTGGAGACATTGTTGAAAACCATCCTCATATCACTTTAACAAAAAATAATGAAGATTTGGCAAATCTAGAGGGACCCATTGAGCAACACATCCCAAATGATCCCATTGAATATGTTCATAAAGGTTCCTTGATTGAAGATATTATTGAAGATCCTCTTCATGATACCATAATAGAAATCATTGAAAATTTGGAGTGTTCTCATGAATATTTCATTGATAATGATCACAGTTTTTCTCTAGATTTACCTCAAGAAGAAACCATTACAGAAGCATATAAAGAAACTTATGATAAGATATGTATGGTGTGTGAAGACACTAGCCCTTATTCTCCACATGTTGACGAAGGTTTGGAAATTTTAGTACCTTGTAATATTTTTGAAACCAAATCTTCTGAAGAAGATTATTATGAATATAAGGAAGACATGGATAGCCATGAACATGATGCCATGGATGAAGACTCACCCACATCTGACATGGATGGGGATGATGACTATTGGAAATTTATTGAAAATCCCATCTACGATATGTCCAGAGAAGGGAGTGCTTATTCAAAATCTTTTGGACGTTTTATTGAAAATCCCATCTATGACATGTCCACAAAAGGGAGTGTTCACCTAGAAACTTGGGAAGGTCTCGATATGGAAGAGGAGCATTCAAAGTTTTCTTATGACCATTCAGAGTTATATCATCCCAAATCTTACACAAGTATTAACAACAAGGACTTTGAGAGGCAATGTATCGAAGAGTTAGATTTGATACAGTCGATGGAGGGTCAGCCTGAGCCTAAATTTTTGCATTCAAAGGTTCCTTATGATTTGGAGCAGCTTGGGGTTTACACAGAGAATTATTAGTTGATAAGCCCTTTTGATATATGTGATGGAATTGTCGACCGACTTCATCATGCAAATGTGTACATTAGCCCTATCCAATCTTGGACAGAAGCCTTTGGAGGAACATGCCAGTTTGGGAAGCAGTTTAATGAAGTTCTACATGCCTATGATCTCCCATCCATCCTACCCATCCTGAATATCCGTGCAGGTTTGCACATTCTAATAAATATGTCCTTGCTTTGGCTGGTAAGCAAAGACAAAGAAAAAAAAAATTATAAAATGTTAAGTGGTTGCATTGGATTTATCATTTCACTAAACGTTTTGACTATGTTATGCTTAGAATAGGAAAATAAGCTCCTTAAAGTGAGCATTTACTTTATGCATTTATTTTCTGTACTTAGGAATAATAATATTTTTCTTTAGTTAAAGTTTCGTTTTTCTATTTACTTTTTAATAAAGTGACTTAATGGCTCGTTGGCTTTTACAAGATTTTGTGCTACTAAGGTTGGCTTGTCAAGTTGAGATGTTTCTACAGATTATTGAAACCAGAGATTCTATGGTTCCTGCATGCTCTCCTTGCCTAAAGACCAGATCAAGCACGTGTCCCATAGTTGGAGCTAGATGTTATCACCTGAGTTGCACTCAATTGGACTTTTAAGTGATCCGCTAAAGATGAACAATTACTTGTCCAATTTTCAAGTTCAGAAGTCCATGCAAGCCTTCTTAGGCCCTTTTTATTTATTTATTTTTAACATGTTCATACACCATGGGAAATTGTAATAAAATGAGTTAGCATGATGACTTTATGTAAAATGTTTGGTTTCTTAGGAATTAGTCATCAATGCATTATTCCAGATTGTTTTTTCCTTGTTAATTATCTATCATTTTTAAACGATAAATAATTTTCGTGTTTTTCACACAAGCCTCCAAAGCTGGAATAATTGCCTTGGTGGTTAAGCCTTGGGAGGTTATTAAAACCTATGTGTCAATGTATATTACCATGCTAATAATTATTTCGAGTCATTAGGAACATGTCCCAAGTCCCCCATAGGTTTTTTTTTAATTTCCGAAAAATTTTATTTTTTCTGTTTTTACAGACTTATTTTTAATAAGTTAATTGTAAAACTCTAAAAAGTCATAAAAGTGTGGCTACGAAGTTGTATTTTCCATCAGGGTGCTCATTTTCTAACTCAGAGAACCCACTTAACGCCTAGACCCACTTTCCTAAGATTTCGAGTAATTATTTATCTCCAAAATTAATAATTACTTGGAAAACCCAAAAAAGACCAAAAATTTGAAAAAAATGAGAAATCCAGTAACTCATAAAAAATTGGAAACTTGACGAAAATTGATTCTGTAGTTGGAAAAGGTCAATAGAATTATTCCTAAAGAGTTACGAGTTACCAAAAGGAAATAAATGGTAGCTAAATATCAAATTGGATTCTTTTTCCGAGAGAGGAGCACTTTTCTCAAGAAAGAAAGATTTGGTTAGAGGTTAAGCTTTTGGCATTTTGTTAATTGTCTTCTTTATGACCCAAAGCATGGGGATCCAACTCACATCCAACTCACGCCAAGCTATCAAGCTCATCCTTTAGCAAGTGCACCCCCTCATGTTGAGTTTTTCTATTTAAGAGAGCAAGTTCTCTTCATTTTGGAGGAAAAAATTGTATGGAACTTATGCTCCTATATCTTGTAATCGTTTATTGAATGAAATCAAAAGGCTTTGGAGGCATACTTGTGCCGGGCATCCATGTGTGGTGATTGTTGGTGTTGCATGACGTATAACTATATCAGTTTCTAGCTATATTCCTTTGTTGTTCTAACCAGTCTTTGAAGGATAAATAAGTAGTTTCTTATTTGTTTTTTCTGAGTTATTTATGTGAGTAGATCTTAGATTTGTATGCTTTAACTGTTTGTATGCATATGTTCTAATCTTTTGCATAGGTACTCCCAAATATAACGCTTTGGTGTAGTCATTGTTCAAACTATGCAGGGATATCTAGTGTAAAGGAGTGTTGGTTCTTGCTTGATTTGATCATACCTTTATGTTCATCTCAAGAAGATTCAAATCCCCCCTCTCTCCACTTGAGCACTCTATTGCCCAAAGTTTCTACGCTTTGGAGCATTCTTTCTCTCACTTTTTCTCCACAAAAGAAAAATTTTAATATTTATTTTTGGTTACTAGTTCTTAGTGCATATTTGAATCTCATTAATATATTAGAAAATATCTTACCAATATGATTTACATATGCATTTGAAAGTTCGGATCTGATATAAAAAAGTAATATTTTATAGATCTAGACTTGCTCAAAGTATTTGTCAAAAAATTGCAAAAAAAATATTTTTTGAAATACTAAATTTTTATGCTAAAGTTTTTATATCTTTATTTGATTGATTCATCATTTTTAGCATAATATTGTTTGTTGTTTTGCAACAGAAGTAGATAAAAGAGAGAGGCACTTTGGCCAAATTTCGAACAAACAAGCCATCCGAAGATCCCTCTTCTCACTATACTCTCTTTGGTCATTTTTCTAAGGCCCTAATATTGTAAAAATTGTGTTTCCTATTCTACAAAGGAACACAAGTAATTTTTTATTCTAAATCATTGTAAAAGAGAGAAGCAGGTGAGCATCCAAGTTCCCACACCCCATCGCCCTAGGGGGGATTCACACTTTTTTTATTTTATTTATTTTCTCAGTTTTTGCAAAATTTCCAATTTCTTTCAAGTTTCTTAAGTAACCAATCCAGTTGTGTTCTCGGTAACGAGAGTATCGGCACTGTGATTTAAAAACTCACATTTAGTTCTTAAAATACTTAAAATTTACAAGGCTTCATTCCATGTATGCTCTTATGCCCACTGCACGCCTTTGGCTAGATCGGTGTGACAATCAGAAAGAGATTGAAGTGACTAGTAATTAGTTGAAAAATTCAATTAATCCATACAAGTGAAAATCGGACACTCCTTTCAATCTTACCAAGTTGTGGGAAAATTCTGCAAGTGAAGCGGGAACTACTAGAAAGTGATCGTGGGGCACCGTTATGATACACCCTCGTTTGGTGTAGTGTGAAACACACCCACGACTCCATCTATCCCACACGTCACTATGAGATCCACTCCTTGGTAAATCCGAACATATTCCTCGTACCTTTGGGGATATCTGGAATACCATTTCCCTTGTAATAATAAGATCATTACCACATTTCTAATAAAATTGATTAATAATTTACTCACTCCCTAACTAATTTAATAATTCTAAAATTGATCAACCGAGACAACTACAATACTTCTCGAGACTTTACTAGCAACCCTCATTCACGCAAGCAGTCCATTAGCACTGGTCTATCTGACATTCTTATTTATTGTTGATGTTTACGTTAATCAGTGTGTTATATGGAATGTTATTTCATATGCTAGTTATTTAAATTATTTGCAATTCATCTTTGTTCTTATCTCCTAGAATAGTTGTTTTATTTTCATAGATTAAAATATCCTTAGATTATTTTACTAGGGACCACCCCCCTTGGCTTCACTAGGAGAGAGCCTAGACAAATGAGTCAAGATCAAGTGACAACGCTTGAATCTTGCTTTCCCCCAAGGTTGCACCCAATGGCTTGAAGATTTCTACCACGTGACCCGAGGTACGATATAGACAGCAACACTATGTTTGATTATAAATGTAAAAAATCCAAATAGAAAGGGGGTTGGTTTTTGTGAGGGTTGAGAGACTGAATGTTGGAGCTATAACAAGAATACTTCGTAACTCTATAAGCTATGTGTTGAAAACTGTTTTGAAGATGATTTATATATATAATATGAGCCAGCTTAGTCATTAATAAATTGTGATTCATCTTTAATCTTTTTTATTTATGTTAGTTTAGTTATTCATTTATGGTGAAATTTTTATCATGAATGCTTGTAACTTGTTATTGTATTCATAATTCATTATTCCCAGAAAGTTTTTCTGTTTAGAATATTTTAAATCTTGATATATAAGTACAGTTTGTACCTTATGTATTAGAAGGATTAATCTAGTTGATATTTGTGTATGTTTATGTTTTCTAGCCTTTAAATCAGTTTCTTTGCAATATCAAAGCTCTTCTGTGGTATACCTGTTATGAGATCTAAGCTCTTGACCCTTTGTCTTTTTCCCAACCTGAATTGAAATGCAACCAAACTTTATACCCGAACTTTCAACTTGAGATGCCTAAATTTTGTACTTAGAATTCGGTACAAACTTTAGGACAAACATCTTTTAGCGTCGTTGTGGGGGACGAAGTTGAAGATCTTCCTTGGGAGAACGAAATTGATTAGATCTAGCTTTGGATGGTGAACTGAAGCTGGACACATTCATACTGCAATTATTCACCGGGTGACTCCACACTTTAAAGAATCTTCATTGTTTGAAGATCTACTGGTGTCTCCACAAGATTCATAACATCTTCAGATGATCAAAAGAAAGCTATATTTGAAACGAGGTTTGCTCCTTTTAATTTTGCTGTAGTTTTTGGTTTTCCAATTGATGTTCTTGCTATGGATAAATGGGGAGACATTCTTCCCAGATTCAGAGAAGAAAATAAATATACTCCTGCTTAATATCTTTTTGATTTTCATGAATGCATGGGTCAACTAGATGTCCATCACGAGGATTCCTTGTTGAAAATGTTTATGTACTCCTTGGAAGGAGATGCGAGACAGTGGTATAGGTTGTTAGAAAGTGGAAACAAGGAAGGTCTTCTATCATTTGCATGTGTCCTTGCTTGATAGAATACATAAAACAGGAAGCCAGATTGATCATTGCCTTTATACAAAGTTTATACTTAGGAAAAGTGCATTATGTGATCTAATTTTAATTTGACTTAATGGAGGCACTTTTATAAAGTTAAAGTGAAAAATAGTTTAAGTGACGGCTAATCTAATCTTCCGAAGGATCTCATCCATTGATCCATAGTGAGAGTTAAGGTTTTCGCTTGGCCATTGAGTTAAAAGGAGATTGATTTGGTGGAGAGGACACGCAACGCAGTTGCTTTGACACACTCATTATCATAGAGAGAATTTTTGCTCATAGCTTTTCAGCCAGAGAGTAAAAGAAAAAGTTTGCAGGAGAATTTTGCAGAATGAGACTGAAGGACATTTATCCGGAGATCGACAAGACGACATCGATGAATCGAAGAGGCCGAACTCAGTGATACAGAGGGGCCATATAGGTGACGTAGAGGTCATGATGCAAGGATTCGTATGCAGTCATACGGGGGATGTCAGCATCTGTATGGGTGACGCAGGGGCCATACAGTGTGACGTAGGCAGTGACGCAGGGCCGCACAAGTTTGTGGTGTTTTCTCTGTGAGTTTCGGTTGTGCGATTTTTCCAGGTTGGGTAAAATCAATTTCTGGATTGTACTATTCTATATTTTGCTAATAAAAATATCTTCTTAGACTGCTGCACTAGTTTTCCCATCTTGGGTTTTTTGGGGGGTTTTCATACCCAATAATATATGTGTCTCTATCAATGTGATTGTTGTTTTCATTATTTATTTTCTGTTGCAATATTTGTGAAGAAACGCATTGGTGATTATCAGTAATAAAATTTTAAAAATACTAGGTAACTCAAGACTGGGTTTTAAGGAAATTTACAAAGGTCTCTTCCCATCTTTAGCATTTCTTCATTAAAATATTTTCATGATGTTTTTCATTCTCATTGTAGCAGAATTTATCCTGTTGATTTCCTTTTGGAGGACTGTTGTGAGCAAGTCAAGTTTGAAAAATATCTTGACAATAATAATTAGAAGAGTCTTAATGATGACCTTAGTAATAAAATTCATGAACAATTTTTTCAAAAAAATGAAGTTCAACAAGAATTTGAAATTTTTCAAGATCCAAGTCATCATCATCATGCAAAGTTTATTATTGAAAATCCTTGTGAAGATCAATCTTCTGTTGAAGAATTTGTTGCTTTAAATCATGTTGAAGATCAATGTTGTAATGAAGGAATCGTTGCAGAAGCATTTGATTCTCATGAGTCTCAAAAATCTTCTAGTTATTTTCAAGATGAATTTGTTGCTCAAAAGCTTTATGAAGATTATGTTGTTTCTGATGAGATTGCTACTACAAATCCTTATGAAGAACAACTTTTTATAAAACAAACTTTTGTCGAAGATCATACTGTTGATATACATAAAGCTTCATCATTATCATTAGAATTGCATCAAAGTTATCCTGTATATGATGATGATATTGAAGTACTTCATTTAGAAGTCCATGATGAGAAGAAGTCTTACCAACAGTTTCATGATAACAGTGAATACATTATCAATGAAAAGTTACAACCAATTTATGACAGTTTTGATTAAGAAGATGAGCATATTTCTATAGCACCACAGATGGAATTCCTTAGCAGCAATTACCTAGTCTATGATACTTATCGATCAGAATTTGGGAAAGGTAATGAAGACATGAAGGAGTTACAAGAACAACTCACAAACCTTTTTTCTTCACCCAATGAGGAACAACATTGTTCAAAAATTAGTGAGCTCGCATCTTTCATTCTTAAACAAGAATCTGTAAGAAAAACCGAACAAGATGTGGCCAACAATATCATTCATGAAGCAAATAATTCTTACGGACAACCTATCCATTTTAAGCAACAAGAAAAGGTAATTTGTCATGAATTCTATAATCGCATCGCTGCGTATTTAGAGGAGTTAATCGATTCCAATTTTCTACTTTGGTCTCATTGCAAGTGTGAAGTTCAATTTTATGATCAATTGATGTTTAATTTTAAAAATAATATTCTGACAAAGCATGCTCGAGTAGCGTAGTTAGTCAGTCAATTGCTTGGATGGTTGAGCTAGAAGTTTGTCTTCACTTGATCAAGAAGCTGAGTTGATTAGTAAAATAGGAATGTAAATAAATACGCTCACCTCTTGAGCATTGATTTCAGTTTGCAATGTGGATATTTATTGTAGTAGAGCATCTTGGTTTGTAGTTTATATTAGTTTATAATGTGTTATCAGTGAGAATAAAGACTCCATCCTAATGGATTAATACAAAATTGTAGTTTCCAGTTTTAAAGGTAGTTACAGTTTTGGCAAGAATCGGTTTCAGTTTTAGAAGGCATCTAGTTTGCATGTTCTTGGAGCTTTACAGGAGAGACTCCATCTCCAATTGGAGCCCGATGTTAGTACTAGAACTATATTCTAAACTTTGTCTTTTCTTTTCATTTTATTTCTTTTTGAAGCCCTTAAATGTTTGATTTGAGTCTTTTAAACTGTGCTTGATTTCATATTACCTCATACCCCTTGGGTTTGTTTTAATTTGTTTCTTTTTATTAATGAGTTTAGCTTAGCTCTTATATTTTAAGTTATATCTTCTAGTGGTTTAATATCATTAAAGTTCTCATGACTTTGAACTTTATTTTATGAAAGTTGACCAAAGTTTGATGAAATTTTCAAACTTGCAGCATTCCGACACAGAATTGTAAAGATGTTGTATATGTTTACGTTGTTGGAATGTCTTAAAGTGGTGAAATTTTAAATTTTGCGGTTAATCAAGAAATAAGTGATTTAATGATGTTTGGGAGCAGGGCTTATATTTATGAAATGTTCATAATACTTGGCCGCCTTATGAATTGATATGGCATCACTTAGCTTGAAACATCATGAATAGGTGTTCCCAAGATTTCTCACTTATCAAAGTTCAAGAAAAATTGTTTGAATTTACATGCAGGTTTTCATGCCATTTGGAGCTTATTTCTTGTCAAGTTTGTTTTAGTTCATAATTCTTCAGCAGGTGTTTACTCTAGTCCATTGTTACTGAAATGAAGAAGGCAAGTGGCAAATTACATAGATTCAAACTTGAAAACTTGGAATGGGCCAAAACATTGTTGCATTGTGTTCAGAAGCTCATAAGCTTGCCAGGGATAAGCTAAATCTTTTAGCAAAGCAAGCACAAAGTTTCATAGGATTTATGTTTAAGAGTTTGAAAAGTGTTGCGGAATCATTTGATAGCACACATATCTTTGTTTTAGTCATTCGCTTCAAGTTCAGTTTTTTAATAGATGGAAATGAATTTTTGAAAACCAAAATAGGTTTTTGTCAAGCACGGACCCATTAACAAAATTTTCCCTCAATTTTGCAACAGGTATCATGGTTTGGAAGATTCAAATGGATCTTTATAGCTTATTTTTCTAGACTTAAATCAATTAATGCTTTCCTGTTTTAGTCATTATCTTTCGGCGAGTCTTCCAATCAATTGGAGAGGAATATTTTAAAATCAAAAGATGTTTTTGTTCATCACAAGCCTATTCACAAAATCCTCTCGGAATTTAAACAGCTGTCATGGTTTAGTAGATACATATGGTTCTTTCAGGTCTTTTTTTCTATAAATTCGCCAAATTTCCCTTTTATAAAAACGTATAGTCAAATGATCATCTCCAGGTCTGAGCACATATATTTCAGGTATAGATCAACAATCAACATTCATCCTCAGATTTCTTGGCATCTAATTAGTGTTTATTAAAGAATCATCTCTATATTTCCAGATTTGAAATCAGCTGCCAAAAGATTTGAGTCCATATGGTAGTCAAAGTTTTAATTAAAAAAAGATTTAGATGAATTAACCATATTAAGTAAAGCAACTCGACGTATCCGACTCAACCAATTTGTTCATCCACATGAATGCAATCATCAACAATGACATGGCAGTCAAAAGGCTTGAGATGATTCAAATGTTTTTTATTTGTATCAAGTTGAACATGTGTCATGAAATATTATAGTTGGCATATGCTTGAAGAATTAGTTTTGCTATATTTAGGATGTAATTATTAATGTAAATCTTATTTGCTAGTTTGAGGACTATCGATCCTCAAATTTTGGATCTCATAATTGTTTCCAGTTCTATGTTTGATTATAAATGTAAAAGATCCAAATAGAAAGGAGGTTGGTTTTTGTGAGGGTTGAGAGAGTGAATGTTGGAGCTCCAACAATAATACTTTGTATCTCTATAAGTTATGTGTTAAAGACCATTTTGAAGATGATTTATATATATAATATGAGCTAGCTTAGTCATTAATAAATTGTGAATGCATCTTTAATCTTTTATTTATTTATGTCAGTTATGAATTCATTTATGGTGAAATTTTTATCATGAACACTTGTAACACATCAGCTTCAGCTTTATCAAGGATCTGCTTCAGCATTCGATCTCATTATTTTAAGGCACCTTGTTTGTCATGCATGGAGAAGTTGTTAGGGTAATTGGTGCACATCACACTGGGGACTACATAATCCATGCCCTCCACTCATACCGGTCAGCAGCATCGTTGTATTCACAATGCATTCTTCCCAGAAAGTTTTTATGTTTAGAATATTTTAAATCTTGATATATAAGTACAACTTGTACCTTATGTATTAGAAGGATTAACCTGGTTTATCTTATATGTATGTTTATGGTTTTTAGTCTTTATATCAATTTCTTTGCAATATCAAAACTCTTTTGTGGTATACCTATTATAAAATCTAAGCTCTTGACCCTTTGTCTTTTTCCTAACCTAAATTGAAATGAAACCAATCTTTAAACCTGAATCTTTCAACTTGAGATACCTAAACATTTTCAACTTGAGATTCTTAAACTTTATGCTTAGCAATCGGTACAATTGTCGTTTCTTTCATCTTTATTTTTTCCTTACAATAGCTAACTTACAATGTGACTTTACAATAGCTAACTTGCAATGTGACTATTGAAGTAGAAATGATTGTGTAAAGTATGGCATGCATAGTCACTTTGTTGGAGTTCCTATTTTCATTCAAACAATGTTGATATGTACAAAAGCCTCATCATTTTTGAGGAGTGTGCTAGTTACTCTATTAATAATAACATTAAGGGATACATAATGTATACTAAGTTTGCATGCTTATTGAATGTCATACTTCTTCATTTATGAGTATGAATGATAATTAATATTGTTTTAAGTGAGAATAACTATTATCTGGGTTAGGGTTATTATGTTAAGAGTCATGCCCAGTGACATTTTATCTCTAAACAAGAACGACTGATTGGCAATGTCCTTGCAAGGTTAATGTAGAGAAAAATTGGTCTTAGTGTATGAAAAAAACTATTGCAAAGAACTCTAAATCAATAGAATGCCATGGAGTTGCATGATTTTTTACTTATCTTAAACAAGAACCACCAATTGGCAATGTCCCTACAAGGTTAATGTAGAGAAGAATTGATCTTAGTGTATGAAAAAAACTATTGCAAAGAACTCTAAATCAATAGGATGCCATGGGGTTGCATGGTTTTTCACTTATCTTCAAAATTGAGAGAGGAAACACTAATACAGTGTTAATTCAATCCTTTATTTCGAGTGAATAAAGCCAAAATTCAATACCATTGATAAGTCAAAGTTTGAAAAGAAAGAAGATTTTAATTGAAGGTAAACAAAACCTTTTTGGTTACAAAAATAGCTATGGTTGATTAGCTAAATTTTGAAATGAAAGAAAATTAAAAAATCGCTATGTTTTATTTGCTAAATTTTGAAAAGAAAGAAAACTTGGATTGTAAAAAGAAAACAAATAGTTTTATAGAACAAGATCAAGTTGGATTATAGTCCATCTTTTACATACAAGTGTATTTGAAATATGAAATATGAAATTAAAAATGCTAATAAAAAACCAATATTTACAAATAATTTATTCTAGTACTTTTTTTAAACAAATCATACAAGAATATATATATATATTTATATACAAATATTTTATTGCAATTATGGTTTACTGTGAAAATATACTTATAGGAAATATTTATGTTAGAATTTTACATCTAAGTGTAAATTTAATTTAATGTAGAACTTAGTGTTATTGTGATAGCAATTTCTAACATAAAAAATAACATTATAAATAGAGGCAAACCATCTAGAAGATATGTTTTGGGTATCTTTAATATCTTAACCATCCTTAAGCAAGAAATTGCATGATCATTGCAATGTATGATGACTCTTATAATACAATCTTGCAATAAGAGCACTTCAATACAATGATCCATACAAATGAGGCTCAAGCTTCTCATATATATAGGTTTGTGGTATTTACCAAAAACCCAAATTGTGGTCCCATAAGGTATGAATGTTCATAAGCTTTGGTTAAAACAATTACAAAAGTGGAGTTGGAGTTACATTTGGTTTAAGGGTGGATTGAATTAGTTCTGATAATGCATGAACCTCTATCAAAACAAAATCCTGTGAAATGCAAGAACTAGAATTCAGAAAAAGAAGACAAAAAACAATAGTCAAGCAATAAATTCTTTGTTTTCCTGAGCTGGAAAATGGATTTCAAAGATCTGTTCATCTTAATATTTTGTTGTGCAATGGTGTTAGATAGTTTAAGGCATGGAAAATATGACTATAATACCAAATTTGGGAAGGTTTAATTCGTATCTCGTGACACAAACAAAACAATAGATAATAACATATTCTGTTTGTTCTTTTAACTTTGTTTACATACATAACTAGGATTCTTTGACTACAACCATACTTGTGTGTGCATATTAAACTAGTAAATTTGATCACTCTATTGATCTTGCATTGAGTATGTTTTTAAACTTTATGAAGATAAAAAACTATAATTGCGCAATGAAGTATAAATGTGTGATGAAGTATAACTGCGTGAAGTGAATAGCATTACTGCCTATGTTAAGCTCTGCAAAATTGACTTACATAATATTACAATATCTAAGACAGTTTCTTTTACGTGCAATGGTAAGTTAAGCTATTGCATATCATTAACAACCCTCAAACATGTATTTCTATTTGTGAAAGAAATTATCACAACATAATGTTGCAATAACAATAGACATTAATACTATATGAATTGCAAGCCATATAAGTGCATGTTAATCAATATTTAAAACTCCATTGTTTGTTGGAACAATTTTCAAGAAAATAAAGGTATTGTTAAAAAGAACTTGGTTCCAGAATAATATTGTTGAGCTATGTTGGCGGGTGTTTGGGAACTATTATGGATTAATAACATTATTGAAGTTGAAAAATAAGAAAGCAAAGCCTGAAAAATGGTAAGAAAAATTCTCTTCTAGGATAGAGCAAACAAAAATTTCAAAACTTGCACCGAAATTATTGGAAGATAAGCAGTAGACCTTTTTGATGGCAGACGTGATAGTTCAGATACTGCATCAAATTTAACAATATCTTTGACAAGGACAAGAATTATGGGAGTTTGATCCTATTGCACCCTACAGACTTTGTTAATAAACATTTGGATTCAATACCTAAATATCTAGGATATTGACAATCTTAAGATTAAACTACTCAGTATCAGAGTCAGTTCTCTTTTGCTGTGAAAACTGTACAAACTATTGTAGAGTCTACTAAGAATCACAAAATATTGTAAACTTTCAGGTTTTGAATGTGCTTGGAAATGGTTTTAAGGTTTCAATCTTGTGGAGGAGGTGATTGGAGAGTGTCTTTCACTAAACCTAAAATGTTGACAACTCTATTGTAAACAACACACATGCATTTGAAAGTCCCACATATTCCAAATATGGTATGACATCGAGGATTTGTTCCAGGAAAGCAAAGGACTTAAGGATGCCAAGATGTTTGGTGTACAGGTAGGAATACTATGAATGCATTTGGAAAACAACCACAATAAAAGATAAGAATCAGAAAATATTGTAAACATTTGGGTTTTGAATGTGCTTGGAAATGGTTTCAAGATTTCTAATCTTATGTAGGAGGTGATTACAGAGTGCCAAGCACTAAACTTAAATTGTTGACAAATCTATTGTAAACAACACAGATGCATTTGAAAGTTCCATATATTCCATTTATGTTAAGACATCGAGGATTTGTGCCATAAAAGCAAAGGAATTAACACCAAGATGTTTGACGTACAGGTAGGAAGACTATCAATGCATTTGGAAAATAGCTGCAATACAGGGATGTGATCAATGCATGGAAATAAAGGACTGCTAATTGTAAGACATGAGAACTGTTAACCTACATTATGAATTGTGTTATAATGATCACAATTTTGCACTTTTGCTCAATATCCACAATTTTGCATTTCTTTACACATATTGCGAAGCTCTCTTTTCAACATATAAAATATTTTCATATTTGTCCCAGACAAAACATCTGGATGTTTCCAGCCACTGCATTTTTATTACCCTAATCAAACATACAATAGTGAGAGGCTTGGAGACTCATTTCCAATATAAAAAGAGATCAATATTTCTCTTGTGGGTGGGAACTAGACCACTGCACAAAAAATCATGAGGAAGCATGTGTTCTTCTCAGAGGATTACAATTAGAAATCAATATCAGCATCAAATTCCTTTAATGCATAGGTGATGCACTCATAATCATCATAATACTCATAAAAAAAGGAAGTCAATTATTCTGAGTACAAGTGTATTTTAAATTACATGCCTCAGGTGCATGACCGAAATTATTTTCTTTATTAACCTAAATCAGAAGTTTGAATGAGAAAACAGATAAATTTAGATATGGGCTAATTGCAGGCTTGTTGGTATTATTGTGTATACCTCTCAGAACCATGGTTTCCAAGCTTAAAGGAGATGACATGAGGCACTTCGACATGGTTTCATAACTCTATGTGAAGAAATAAGAAGATGCAAGTACAAGAGTTCCTCCCTAAAGAAAAACTCAAGAATCAGGAAAAGGTTGCAGTGAAGGTTCTGGACACTACATAATACTTACAAGATTCTGAGTAGGCCCTCAGCTCCTAGCATAGATTTGACCTAATGATCTGTAGTGTATTGTCATTCGAATGTCATTTCATCATACAAACACACTTTGTTGCTGGACCAAAATGAGAAGAGATAGTGTTGGTTGGGTAGCCGCCTTGCTCTTGCTCATTTTTGTCTGGGGTACGTTAAGGAAGGAGAGGCACTCACTTTCCTACTTACCCTCTTAATAAATTCAACCCCTCTTCACATCGCCAACTACTTAGGAACTATTTGTTGCTTGACAGATAGGGAGAGGAAGTGTGTGAAAGTACATGACATACATATGATTATTTCTTTAGTGGTTAGGGAAAAGCCTACCTAAATAATGTTGAAATAAGGGGTCTTCCTGGAGCCAAGAACTCACTTTTAGGCTAGAATAACGCACATAAAGAATCCACCTCAACTATCTCCCTGTTGTGTTGGTTCACTCCACTCTTTATTTCTTATAGAAAGCCCAATTATAAAATAAAGGCCCCATCCACAGTGGAGCCCTTATATTTCATCTTTATATCCTAATCAATATCTACCTTATCGTGCAGGCTAGATGAGTTAAAAAATATAAGGGGGCGGGGAAAATAATTGTTATTTTGTTTTTTTTTTTCAGTTATTATTTTTGTAAGCAAGTCTTGAAGCATCTTATTCTCCATTCTTAATCCCCTGCTGCTATTGTTTGCAACGAGTTATGTTTTTATTTTGGTATAAGTGGTCTTTTCATAATGGATTGCAACAGAATGCATGGCCACTGTTGTGCTGGGTATGTGCTACACAATTGATTGTTAATAATGTTTTTATTCATTAGTATAAGCCAATTAGAAGAGATCAAATCAATTAATATTAAACAAGCTCACGGCCATATTTATAGTAGTGGTGACAAAATTGTATCTATGTCACCTTTTTTTCTTGAGGCTATATTCAAAGCTGCATTGTACAAACTAAGCGCAAAATAGCATGGCATTCAAGTATCATTCTACTCGCTCCTGTATGTTTCTATATTCACAAGGTTAGTGTGATGTCTGTAGCAGAGAATTGAATTGTTTGGAATCAAAGACTAATTGAAATAGAAATTGCGCTTGCTATTGACGGGAAAGTAGGGGAGTGTCGCTACTTCCTTAGTAGCATTAAAAACTTTACGCACGGCTCAAAATAACACATACGGGCAATGTACATCTTTCCTGTAACTCACTAACAAAACTCACAAAATCAACCCAGCACCTACGGGATTGTTGCAGCTTGGCTGCTACAGCTTACAATGTCCTTCAGATGATGTTGCAGCTGGCTGTTACAGTTCACATCAATTAAAACAATTATTTCAACTAGCTGTGACTACTGACAGTCACTCACAGCTCTATTACAACTGACTTTTTAACAAGTTTTAGATGACCTCTACGTCCATACACTAGTACAAAAGCGCGGATTTTTCCACGGAGGTTTTCCACGTTTCTTACTTTTTGGTGTAAAATCCGATGTAACAGGAACGAGGCGTCGCTGTATCCACGCCTGGACTCTTAGACGTCGTTGTATCCACGCCTAAACTCTTGAACGTCGCTGTATCCATGCCTGACCGTCTCTATAGCAACGGCACCGTCTTTTGTTGACTTTTTACAACGGTCAAGTTATATACTTGGTTATATCACTATTGTTGATCATGAATGGGCATGAATGAGATACTCTTTAGGCTTATTCC
>LPNX010516261.1:27618-53097 GCA_001517045.1 Pseudotsuga menziesii | reverse complement strand
AGCTCTCCTATTCACAAAGACAAGTAAACTCATTTTGGATCTTTAATTTCAAGGACTTACTTAATAACTAATTAATTGATATACAGATAGAAATATAAACAATGGCAGTTACAAGAAGTAACAAGTAATGCAACAACCTATAAACAACAAGTAATCTCACATAGAAATATAAGTGCCATGGCAACAAGTAATACATTGTTTCAAGTTTGAATGTTTCATAATTTCTTTAACTTTTAGCTTTAAACTATATACAATATCACAATAAAATATTTCTAAGAGGCAGGTATAAGCAGCCTTGCTGCTATTTCACTTGTTAAAATTTAAATTCATGTAAAAAAATACAAAACTTACCTCTTCACTCTTCAATATATTGTGAAAGTGATAATTACAAATATAAACGTTTTTTATATGTAACTATAAATCTAGCAAAGTATGAGTGGCAAAGTAAATCCACGTGGCTTTGCTAAATTATGTGGGTTTATCGCATATTAATGATGTGCTTAATGCATGTTAATAAGCTGTCAATTGGTGGATCATAGTTTCCACTAAACAAATTAAAATTTATTAAAAAACAACCAAAAGCCCTAATGGTCTGTTGATTTTTGGTTTTGAAGTTTTTAGGTAAAAGTGAAATTGATGAAGAATTAGACACTATCCGATGAAGTTATAGGATCCTTTTGCAGTTTTAGAATTTTTGCAAGGTTTTAGGGCAGGTTTTTTTGAGGTTTTTGTGAAGATGGAAGCTTCATGCTTTTCAGTGGCGATTACCCAAGTGTTGCCTTCATTAGAAGCAACAGCAGTAACAGCTGTAGGAGGAGGTTCAGCATGTCTGAAGGCTCCTTGTTCAAGGCTTCCTATGATGGCCTTGCCAACGGCTGCCCCTTGTCATTCAGGGATATCCCATGCCCGCCATGGGATTTCTTGTTTGACCCCTGTTTTGGGCAGGAAGCGGGTCCTAAGAATTAGATCATTGGCACAGGATTCACCAGTGGCGACAGAAGTGGTAGAGGAGGCACAGGATATTTCTTTGGTGCAAGCAGAAGAAGAAGTGGAGGAGCCCCCCCTGCATCAGGAGTTTCAGAAGGAAAAGAATCGGAAGAGCAATTGGGGGGAATTCAAGCGGTTCAGGAGGAAGAATCAGATGTAGCAATTGGTACAGAGAGCAAAGCAGAGCAAGAGACAGTTGAAGACCAGGACTATCCTCCTCTTCCTGAGGGCACTAAAATATATGTGGGTAATATCCCCTTTGACGTTGACAGTGAAGGGCTTGCCAAAATGTTCGACGAAAGTGGGGTTGTCGAGATGGTAGAGGTATTATCCAGTTACCTTTTCATTATTACAAATTTGGATTTTGGAATGTATGTGCCTTTGTGTGTGTCTGTCAAGTGTTTTGATGCCGAATTTGAGTTGGCGAATATCAGGGCTCGAAAATAACACAATGCTTATTAGACATCTTTGTTTTTACTATGCTTTGGGAGGTCTAGAATAACCACCTGTGAATTTTCAAGCAGCTTATGATTTTCTTACAATCCTCAAGAGAGAGTACGTGGATTAGAAAACCAGGCTAGGCAGACTGTGAATTAGCCCTTTTTATTGGTCCACCTATGACATCAGAGTCACTCTTCTGTGAAAATGAAATTATTTTGTTCAAAATTGATTCTTAGAATTAAGAATATGAACATCTCCCGCACAAAGACTTTGCTATGCTTGCTTAGCGAATTAACCCCTAAATGCAACCACCTACGGCTTCAGTGCTTATGTTGTGTGTTAAAATCAAATTTCTCATTTCAATTGGAAATCATAACAACCCAACCCTTTGACAATTTTTTCAAAATAAACACTGTGCTCATTAGGCATCGCTTGTGCTACAAGTTTATTGCTTATAACATAACAACTAACAGATGCTGAAATATCATCAATAGAATGACAGGGATGTATCATTTCTTTTACTGCTCTCAACCATCAACTTAAGCCTTTTTTGACACCTCTGACACATGATGATGTTGGCGTTGCTACATTTTGAACTCCCTGTTGATCCATTCTTTGACATGTGGGTACATGATATAAGTATTTTGATTCGACACAGGTGCAAGACTTCAGTTCCATCACAGAGTCTGCTCTTATGATTGCTTGAAGATTTGGCCTGACCTCTGCAGGCCAGGTGGCCATATGCCCTTTTAACTTTATGTGGTGTTCTCCCTCGGCCTTAGTGCCCTATACATACATACATATCCTATAATTCTTTTACACTTAGTGTTGTGTTTGGGATTGCTACATTTTCACATTCTTAATAGTTTGAGAATGCATTTGTCATATTCAGGCCTCTTCCTGTGTTATTGTTTGATTCTTTCTTCCTAACAGTGGCTTGCATGCAGGACGAATTCCATTTGCATATTTAGAGGATATTCAAATGAGATTTATGAAGACATATGGCCGAGTGGCTCACAATGCACTTGCTTATGCAATGAATGATGAATTTTCTAGAGTTCTTCATCAGCAGATGGAATATTTCTCTAGCAACCCCAATGCAGACACCTTAACTCGTGTTAGGGGGGAAATGAATGAGGCAAGTGCTTCCTTTCTTCTCTTTATGAATTTATCCCTTGGGTTCCTTCAAGTTTGCCACTGAGGCTGTTTGGTAAATGGAAATATTTGTTAATGCTATTGAAATTTTTAGTGAAAAGCTCTATAATAGATTTCTTTGCTAGAAGTGACCCGATATGTTGGGCATCTGACATTGGGTTTAGTATTTTGCTAATTGAATTTGGAAAAATTAACTAAAAATATGGCAGTTTAAGAATTCAAATGAAGTGCTTCTATTCAGGAGTGTAGTCAACAGTGAAAAATGGTAACATTTGTTCAAATGCGTATTAGTTGGATATTTGGCTGTCTCACATCAGATTGGTTTGGAAGGAGACATTTTTATTCTGTATCTAGATAATAGATTCATATATTGTGTGTAGAAATCAATATATGACTGTTGTGATCATTACTATGATGCAACTCTAATTAGATTTTATTTGTAAGTTTGTGGAAATTGTTGACTGAATGATTTTCCATAGCCTTTGCTTGTCTGTTTCTATACTTGAAGGATCTTATTAATTGCAACCTTTTGTGGCAACATTCTAGATAAGGTTGATCGTTATGCAAACTATCCTGTGCTCTTAGCAAGAAATTGCAGTAGTTAGAAGTTAGAACAGAAACATCCAATTCATGCTTTAAGCTTCCATGATCTCATGGTCATCATTTTGCATCTTTTTGGATTGAAGCCATACTAATTTACTTGATTGCGATAAAGAGATATGTTTTTCCTTGAAGGCACTGTTAGATATCATTTTATTTCAAAATGTAAAGATGAACAATCAGGCAACCTAATTTAAGTTACATTGAAGACATATGATCATCAAAAATTCTTAAAATAATGTTACACCTACAGCTTCCACAAACTTTCTTGAAATATATTTATATTAATGTTGCAAATATTATTTCACCTACAGCTTCCGCAAACTTTCTTGAAATATATTTATATTAATGTTGCAAATATTGTTTCAGGGAATCTATGGTCGAGTGTCTGCAAAGAAACTTATCGGAAATATTGACAAGCATAAACTTAACCCTGAAAACTTGGAAAAATCGGGCAAATTGAAGATATTGCAACACTGATTTATATACATGAAACAATTTCCCTTTTTACCACCCAAAGTAGACTTGCAAGAACAAGTGCAGCAAAATTATGTTTACCAAACAATTGATTTAATGGCCTCATCTATAATGCTTAACTACAATGGCTTCAAATAGACTGTTTCCATAGCATTAGTATCAACTGGGTTGTTGCAGTCTCAATAATTGTGCATAAGCTGAAGTAGTCCAGGCGACTTCGGCAAGCACTTTGGATGAAGAATGCAAAACCTTTGTAAGTGCTATTCTTTTCATCCTTCCATTCTGTATATTGGATGTATAGTTTCTTGGTGCATTCTAATTAGCGGTTTATAGAATTTGCAGTTACAGTCTTATCTTGGGGCTAAATTAACTTTTTTTTCCTACATTGAATGTTCCAGGGCTTCATTGACTTGCTTGATTGTTATACTCCTGTATATCATAATTGCTTTGTGTTGTGGTGGTATAACTCTTCCATCTTGTCGATCATGACTATCACAAATCTTGGCCATAGAACTTTTGGATGATGTTTGGTTTGTCCATCTGTCTTTCAAGGCCGTGTATGAAAACATCAGTTGTGTGCCAGACCCAATCTACAGCATATGATGGTGTAAAATGGTTGTTTCCTTGGAGATCAGTTAGACTGATGCAATGAAATTTTGGTCAAGATTCTCAGAATACTTGAGAGTCAGGAATTTGTGGAGAAAGGCTTTTGTATTTGTGAGAGATGTTTTCCTCTAGAGTATTTGTATGTGTCATTTGTAACCTGTAACCTCTGCTGTTTTGCAGATTAGTATAGTGCACAAGGTATTAAAACTGCATGCCCTTCTGGTTCATGGATTAACCCATGGATCTTATTTCAGTGTCAAAAATAAACAACAATTTGCCCAATTTGTATGATTTAAATGGATGATGCATTCCGATCAATTGATTTAGTGTAATTTCTTATTTGAAGGCAGTTCTGAAACTAGAAGCCCCATATTCATTCTGTTTATTACTGTCAAGAGCATGGTATTAAAGTTCGAGTCTCCTGGAAATTATTTGCAATTACCTTTGGCCTACTTAAAGGCAGCAATTTGTTCTAGTATCAAATTTATTTATTGAATTTTTCTATGATACATTTATTTCTTACAAATACATTAAAACAGGTCAGGTTAAGAAACTCTATTTGTTTGTTATGCTAAAGGCAAAGATTGATTATGAAAGAGCGATTGGGACATTCAGCACTGTTACATATCCCAAAACATCTTGGTGAGCATGTTGGATGATTTTAATGTGGCAGATTGATTACGTTGTCGTATTATGCAAATTGTTACTTGTCAATAATGTTTGAGGAATTTAAATTTACATGATGGAAATGAGATTCTGCATCATTTACTCCCAGCCCATCCTTGCTAGCAGTTGCCCTGACTTTCCCCCCCTGGGCCTTGTTTTTAAACCTTGTGCATGCAGAAAACTTGTGATAGCTATTAGATCCTCTAGCCAGTGACCTGCCTATGGAAATATAACATTTAGTTGATTCTCCTTGCTGCGCTCAACAATTAAGGCAAAATGCTCTGAGCGAAGGTTACAGGACAAAGCAATAGAAGTTAAGTCTACAACCCCATCTCCTTCATGATCTCCCTGACTTGTTTGTTTCCAATGAAGTTTTTTACAGTTTTGTGATCTAGTATCCTCAATACCTGGTTTTGCTGCCATGTTGAAAACTGGATATGCTAGCAATTGATTCTCGGACCTATCCCTGATTGGTAGGCTGTTCATCAACCACTGCGGGCCAAACTTTGGCTCAAGCCTCCTTAGCCATGCCCAATCAATCTCAACACCTGGCTCTGATGCCATGTTGAAAATTGGACAGGCTAGGAATCAAACCCAGGCCTTCCACCTACTAACAACAATCCACCTGTCTTTTTCATGACAGGCACTCTTACCAATTTTATATGAAGGTGTGGATTTCTATAGCCTATCTCCAGCATTATGACTCAAGTCTCCTAGCCATTGCCAGTTAACCTCAACACCTGGATTTGCTGTCATGTTGAAAACCGGACATGCTAACAATTGTTATCTGGGCCCATCCCCAATTGGAAGGCTGCTCTACCACCGAGCTACATGCCCTTTTCATGACGGGTACGCTGACTGGTTCTATCTAAAACAAGACAATAGATGATCAATGCAAAGAATACCACAAGGAGACAAGGTGTGGCTTTATCTTTGGAAGGAACACCTGCAAGGGGCAGCCAAGAAACTGAAGCCCTTAAGATATGGACCTTTCCACATTATTGAGTAGGTAAATGAGAATGCTTCTTGATTGAGACTTCCACTATATATGCATATCAATCTAGTGGTCAATGTTGAGTACTTGAGGTTGTTCAAGCCTTCATGCTAGATTTAGAAGAAGACCTTCAGGTTCTTTCCACAATAGAAGACTCTGCAACGCATATACTTAAAGAATTGGAATAGGATACAATTCTGCATCTAAAAGATCGAGTGATTTGCTGAAGAGATGGAAAATTAGCATTAAAGGACAAATACCAAGGAAGTCAAGATGATATGAGAGAAACCAAGTGGCAATCAAGTTCCCAAATCCTTCTTCCTTGGAAGCTTTTGGGGTCCAACAACCTCCCAGTGTGGAGGTGCTATCTGAAATGGATCCACAATAACATCGAATGGTTATGACTCTGATCAAGACAAAGCAATTGACAAATTAATATTTTGAGCAGTGCCAATGGAAGTAGGGTTCTTTGGTTGTGTAAGTTAAGTTCATGGCTATGGGAGATGATTAAGAGGTATGAGGTTGTGGTTGATAATATGAAGAGCCCCATGCTGTCTCAGATTCTCAACTAGCCATTGCTCGCCCACAAGGTATTACGTTGCCAATTTAAGCTCAGATATAAACAAAGACAAGAAGAAGGAAACTCTCAAGGGGAACACTGCCAGCAAAAAGATGAAATGGGAGAGAGAACACTGCAGAAGGGAAACTGTAAGGATGAGGACATGCAGCCTTCCAACTACCTCAACAAAGCCCTCAAGGGGAACACTGCCAGCAAAAATATGAAAGGGGAGAGAGAGCACTGCAGAAGGGGAACTACAAGGACGAGGACACCTAGCCTTCCAACTACCTTAACAAAGCCCAACACTGCATATAAACCCATGCACAATGAATTAGACGCAGTTGTTCGATAGACTAACAAGGGAATTCTGAATAAATTTATGTTATGTAAATTGCTCAATATCCCAGAGAGTGAAAAACATTGTTGTAATTCTGCAATTGTTTAGAATAAAAGGCTGAGCATAGCCATTCGTTGTTCGATTTTTCCTTTGGGTTTCTCTAGGGTAAATGAGTTGTTCTCGATCAGGGTTGTATGTGTGATAAGGCTTAATGCCATTCTGTGTGTTAATATGTTGTTTGAATTTTCTATGAATGCTTAGCATAGGGCAAGTCTCAACTCTCCATTCAATGTATTATTGGTAAGCACATACAACGAATCTACCTGCGGCTCTAATGATAATTGTTTAGTAGCAATTAGAAATCGTAATCACTACTCTTAACCACCATCAATCTACAGCAAAAGAATTTAGATTGATCTATTTTTATTTTGGTTTTGTTGTGAATGAATGGGTAGCAAGATGGGATTTGAAGTCTTGCTCCTGGTTTGAGTATACACCATATGATTATTGATTGGGACATAGCCTCACACTTCTAGTAATTTCTCTCCATCATTGAGGCACTGGCTAAGTCCACCCACAAAGCATCCTTTATAGTCCATTGACATAGTGCTGAATGCTTGCACACATAGTGATTACCTCAATTCTTTAAATCGCTGGTTGAGCCTCACACCCAACAATTTATCACCTCATTATATTCTTGGCTTAATCCCATTCATTCTAACTGATTAGCAATCGATTTCTGTGACTCAACTGTTGTTGTGTTATTAAAAGAAGAAAGAGGGAAACCACGAGTTCGAATTAGAAATAGAGGAATTCTTTCCTAGTTAGGAACAGAGTTAGAAGGAGCATTTTTAAGTTTGACAATAATTGCAGAAGACATATAATTTAATTCCACATGAATATTTTGTGTTGGCAAGATGGATGGGCCATAGGCCTACCATTTACAGATCATTGGAAAACTGTTTAAGCACTCATAATTGGCAGTGGTATGTGGATATTTCATTTTACTTGCTGCAGATATTGGATTGAAGCATAATTTTGTTTTTATATGTCCATGCACTTTGTCCTGTGGCACAATTTGATTTTATTATATTGATGCTATATTTTTTATTCAGCAACAAGGAAAGTAAGTTTGTATAAATTGATTAGAATTTTCTTGTGTTAAGTAATAGGAGGAATACTGTCCTTTTTAATTTTCAACTATGGACTAAATATATATACGTTTAATTTTGGTAGTGCTTTTAATTCATTTTTTGTATTCATTCATAAATCAGAATATTTTTGCTGTCCATAACAGAAGGTAATTCTATAATAATATAATCATTGGATCAGACTCTACCATCTTTTACTATTAAATTTAATGCTGGTGAACATCATGCAGAGAAACTCTTTTTTTTTCATCTAAACAGTTCATTTTGATTCTTGGAAAAACTTTCCATCTTACATTCTGCAAATCTGGTTGTGTAAAATGGTTCTCGTTTACCATGTGTTGCACTGGTGTGGCTTATGATTCTTTTGGGATTGATGCAGCATTCATTGTCTCTTTTTGAAAATTTCTTTAATTCTTTTGGAAGATCCTAGAGATTAAATTTTGTTACATTAAAAAATTATGCTCTTCCTTTTGACGGGAAATATGGTTATGGCCTTTTATATAAGGATTAAGCCTCCAGCAGATTTCAAACATTAGTGATGTCTTGTTTGTTATGTTTCTTGTCTAGGGAAAATTGTATCTCTTGCTGCTAGGAACAACTGCGCTTAGCCTGGTAATAAAATGAACATTGCTATTTTCTTCTTGAACAATTTGTGAAGTGTATTTTTGGCATTTTATGTGCAGTATCTAAGTTGTATGTAATCTTTTTAGGTCACTACTCCTTTGCTATTTAGAATGATTCCAGCAATCATGCATTTGGGTGTATTGATGGGCTGGTTCCCTCCTGACAACAATCAAACAGAGGTTAGTTTATATTGATTCTTTATTTCCTATTTCAGTTCATAATTATGGTAACTTTCTTTTTTCTTTTGTCCAAAACTGAAAAATGGTGTTTAGATTGCTTCACTAGCATGTAGATTTCATACAGAGATTGCCTAGCCTATAATTTTTTCTGCAAGGTAATTCTCTTTGTTGCTTTGTAAGATAAACAGTGTTAACATTTCAATCATGGTAATATATTGTGTTCTACAAATTCAAACCATTACATATGTTGCTTGGTAATGTGTGTGGCTTTCTTACTTTAATAATTTATATAGATATCTGTAATTGCAGAGTCCAATCGATGAGTTGTTCAAAGGCTTGCAGATGTTCAGAACTGTGCACAAACAAACCATTTCGCAAAGAGAAAAAAATCAAGATTGTGAAGGTATGGAACAATATGCTACTTGCTATTCAATTTTGTATTTCTATGGAACAGAGTTACAATGTAAATCTTGAAAGTTTGTCTTTTCTGGATTGACAAACCGAGGATTGCTGCAATGACAACATCCTCCTTCAGCATACCAACAACGTGTCACTCATGATCATTTCATTTTCTGTCACCGGCCCATCTTCTGTAGTTTAACTAATGGTATATAAGGAGGAGCTAATGAGTAAGAGACTGGATTGCAATTGCACATATATCATCAGGATTAATCTCTGTTGTTGTTAGATAGATTGTGTAAAAAATCAATAGAACTAATAATCTCTATTTTTGTTGGACAGATTGAACATACATTCAATAAGATTGACCTCTGCATAGACATTAAAATAAAGCAATATCTAAACAGGAAAGAAGTAAAGAAGGCACTTCATGCAAACACTAGACTATATTGGGAACCATGCTCTCGGTATGTCTTATAGTATTCGTATATTTGTTTTCTTTTGTATTTTGGCATAGGCATTTTCTATTTCATTACTAAATAAATATGCACATGTAGATTGGTGTCCCCACTGTAATTAGTCTTATGCTCTCGATGCCTCCTCAATCCAAAAGTATGTCATGTGGCAAATACATGAACAGTCTTACAAGCTGATATATCTCTTCCGGCTTGTTACATATACATGGGATTTATTGACAAGTGAATCCATTGGGAGGAACTTGATGAGGAGCATAACAATTGCTGCCTCAAGGAATTTGATAGGCCTCCTTAGGAGTCCATAGAGGTAGTGGCCTCCCTACTAACACACTAGGATTACTAATCCTAGTGAGGTGATTATGTTTCAAGGCTCAGCCTTCCACTCCAGGGCTCTATGTGCATGTGAGTGTAAATAAATTAATAATATCATGTATAATAACAGTGAGATACACCTATCTATCTCTATTCTTAACTTTAATTTGTTAACATAGACATGGATGGGCATCAAATTCTTGAAGCTAACAATCTCATATTTTTTGCAGTGCTAAAACACTGAAAACAAAATATTCCTGAAGAATTTTGAAGACCACTGGGGGAGTCCACGGAGGTAGTGGCCTCCCTACTAATTAATATATTTGGTTGTGGGGTGATATGTTTGTTGTCTCAGCCTTCCCATCTATCCTCTATATGCTGTGCATGTGAATGTAATTATTAATATGAATAATAACAGAGTGATAACCCTATCCTACAGGTTCTGGAATAGTTTCTGAGATTATGCCCAAAATCGAGGTAGGTCATTGCAGTCTACAAATTCTTCCCTTTCCAATCCTTGGAACAATACCGCTATAACTAATACATGGCAGACATATAGCTTTTTTTCAGTCATGAAATAGACTTTGTTTTCTTTTGAGACTACCATATCAAAAAATATCAATCTTAGGTTTCATTTTTTAATCCTGTGTGTGAAGTTCTATTGCACTTTCTATCCTTGAATTTCTTATATGCATGGACTCAACCACCATGAATTGCCTCTCAATTATAGGAACTGGTGCTTTCTTTTCTGCATGCGAGCGAGAGAATACATCACATGCTGCAGCCCTTGCTTCTGCATACTTACGAAAAGCTGCTAACATCAAGGAAATGAAAGAGAAGAAATTGAACCAGTTTTGCTTCACAGGGTAACATCACAATTATACCATACTTTTAGTACCTTGAATCCTGGAAATATTATTGTCATAATGTGATTGCATGGACTAATGCTTTTGTGCATGGCAGTGTGCTGGACTGTAGACCTCACTTCGAGACTCAACTACCGGAAACTGTCCTGGGAAACTATTCAGCAGGGATATTCCAGGGAACCCGAGTGAAGGATGATATATCCTTCTGGGATATGGCACACTTAATATCATAAAAAAAAAGATGGAAATAAGCAAACATAAGCACTTTTCTGAGTTACCAGTCCTAGCCATGCTTGTTGGAGAGGTAATAACTAGGCTTCCCTCCATTCAAAAGTTAACAAAGTTGTTTTTCCAAGGGATTTTCAGTTGTTTTGGTAAATGAATTTCAGTTTTGCACCTTTTGGTCTCTCTTAATAGATCAGGGGTTAAGAGGGATTTATGCTATACAATATTTTGGATTAGTCATATTGATGAATGAATGTGAATGCAGGTGATCAAACGTCCTAGTCTTACTCCAAGCTCTTCTAAGAGATCTGGGCTGTTTACAATGTTCTTGGGAGAGCCAGCAAAATCATTGTGGAAGAATACAGAATCTCTGAATGTGGCTGGCAGCTTGGGGCCTCTAGCAAGTATGCATGTAGTGGGTCCTTTCTTCAGTGCATGTGAGTCTATGATTGAAGGGCCAGATGGGCCAGAGTTATGCATCTCCTTTACTTTTTCTACGCCTGTGTACACCAGAGATCAAATGCACTCCTTTGCCACCTCTACTCTTGAATTGCTGTCCTCAGAATATTCAAAATCTTGAAGAAGAAACCTCTGTCTCTCTGCCAAAAATCAGAAAAATAATGGCATAGGTACCTTGCTGAAGACCCTGGTCTGGTCTTTGAGGTTAAGGGAATTGTCCACAGCTAAATGGTTTCGAGTTCCAGTTTGATCAGAATTATCAATAATGGTTCCTTCGGGTCATGTTCATGTCAATTCAAGTAATTGGCCCATCTGGCCCATCTTATGTCCTGTTTCTGGTTCTGTTATCGTTGCTGATCGAGAGCTTATATAAAAATAAATATGTTTTTGGTTTAGTTGAGGACAATTTGCCATTTATTGTTTTGGCATGAAGAGTCTAAAACATCCCTAACATTACTCACAGCAATATTGAGTTGACAAACAAAATAACAAACAACAAGGAAAAGAAATCTTCTTTAGATGCTATAACAATGAAATATCTATAGGATTTATGGGTTTTTAGTGCTTTGAATGCCTCTTACACCATAAAAATAAGTCACTTTGATGGGATGATAATAAAAGGAGGCTTGTGCTTGTATGAAATATCTCTAGGGTTTATGGGTTTTTAGTGCTTTGAATGCCTTACATCATAAAAATAAGTCATTTTGAGGGAATGATAATAAAAGAAGGCTTGTGCTTGTGCTCCTATGAGCAAGCTTAAAGTAGAAAAGTACTAAATATTACATAAATTAAGAGGAGTATTTTGTTCAGCAAGAGATGTGTATAAGTTGATGATGCTACAATGATTAGACCCTTCCTCTTGTGTATTTTAACAAATGCTTTCATCTTAATATATAGGTATTCAGCATCCCCGTCGCTATTCCTGGGGTTTGCATTTAAAAAAAATAAAAAATTATACAAAGCGTGGATACAGTGATGGCCAGGAGTGGATACAGAGACGGCAAGGTGTGGCTATAGCGATGTCTTATTCCTGGGTTTGCATTTAAAAAAAAAAACCTTATACAGAGCGTGGATACAGTGATGGCCAGGCGTGGATACAGAGACGGCCAGGCGTGGATACAGCGACGGCTAGGTGTGGATATAGCGACGGCTTAGACATCTAACGAAATATAGAACATTGTCGCTCTTGCAACGCAAATTAGGGGTCGTCTCTATTGCGACGGAATTGTTTCCACGGAAAAAAAAACACTTAGACATGGCAATATCCACGATTTTCCGTGGATATTGCCACGTTTTGCCGTGGCAAAATTGATCACTTGTACTAGTGATAAACTCAACCTAAATATTCTACTGAATTAATAATCAACATTCACTTCAAATAAACTCTGTTTCGTTTAGCTGCTACTGCAGACCAACATCAAAAAATAAAAACTGAGTTATCTAATTCAAAAACAGAGTAAACAGAAAAAATAACACAGTAAGGTTTAGAGTTTCAACTCTGTTTCTGTTACTCTCTGATGTGCATCTTCAGCATACTGAATATGATTTACAAGCTATGTATATATAAGATTTTGGCTAAGTCAGTCATTAAATACAAACTGACCCTTCGTTTATATAGAAATGGAATTATCTTCCAATCCTCTGTTACAGTCTGACAGATTGGAAAACTATGATGCCTCTTCAGTAAGTTTATGCGCTCTGCTGGCTTAATCAAAATGGCTTTTCATAATTTATAAATTCAATGTCTGACAGAGTTTAATTAATTCTTTTCCCTTTCATGAGTTGCAACAGGAACGGTGAACGACTCTTCAAAAATTGGCTTTTCAAAAACAATGTAATGCTTTTCCCCAATAATTATTTCATAAGCTGTGACATGGGCTGCAATTACTTCTTCAGAAATTGATGTGGTGTGTTATCCCATTTGAAACCTTGACAGCATGGCAAAATCAAAATGTTGTGGCGGTATGGCGGCGCTGCAACTCTTTAGGATTGCGGCAGCCACAGATCTGGACGGTGGTTTCTTTTCACGCTTCCAGCGGTTAGGTATTTTGAACAGTGTTGCCTCTTCGGCATTTCAGTTGGAAATTGATATCGACGGTGGAGTAATAAACCACTTCCAACATTCTCCCCCTTAATTACTACACCCAAAAATACATCAAACACAAACAACTACAGTTTTTACAAAACAACATTTCAACTATAATGCCTGCTGGTCTAAGTCTCAACAAGGCTTACATCAGTATCAAAACAACTTCAAAAATTTGTTCACATTCTTTGTTGGAACATACATGGGCATCATTTTTTCTGTTTCTTTCGACTCCAAACTTTGAAATATGCAAACTTTGTTTTTTGTTTTATCTTCATCTTTACCCTGATATTTTTCAGCTCTTGCTTCATTTGTGGCTTCAGCCATCTCTTCATCTTGTCTTTATATCTGAACTCTTTTTGCTCAGCAACTCCACGATACTTGTTCTCCTCATTTTCTGTTGATTGTTCAAAATAAAATATTTCATCATTTATTTC
Organism: Pseudotsuga menziesii; assembly: GCA_001517045.1. Taxonomy (NCBI): domain Eukaryota; kingdom Viridiplantae; phylum Streptophyta; class Pinopsida; order Pinales; family Pinaceae; genus Pseudotsuga; species Pseudotsuga menziesii. The sequence goes on along the minus strand of LPNX010516261.1, from coordinate 39,061 downwards.
AGCATCAAGACCATTGCATTCATCCTTCTTGGAATTTGCAAACCAATCATTAATCATAATTTCAATTTCATCATTCTCAGCTTCAGTTTCATCATTACTTGGCTTAGAACGCCAAACTTTATACCAAAAATACTTTTGATTCTTCACCTTCACTTTCTTCTTTATCATCAATGTTTTCTCTGATTCCACAAATCCATTATGTTCAACTTCAACTGCAAAACATTCTTCAATTTGCTTATCATCATTCAAATTTTCAATGTCCTTTATCTCAAGGACTTCAATCCAAATCTTTTCTTCTGAATACTGCAACGTGGGCATACAAAGATCCCACAAGCTAACTTTGAATTTACTGAGAGTAATTAGTTCAATGTCATTCTGTAGACACATTAATTGATAATAATGTCCAGTTTCTTCTGGACTCCATGACATGAAGATATTTTCAACTAATTCTTCAACCAATTCATCTTTGGTGCAATTTTCTTCTTTCAAATCAAACTCATCATGTCCAATATCATTTTCACTTGATTCTTCTTCATCTTCGATTGGATTCTCACCTGCACATTCAAACATTTTGTCAACATTATATAAATTATCATACTGTGAACCATATTGGTTCTTTTCATTTTGTTCTTCTTTGAGAGCTGTCTCTATCTCTTCATTCAAATTTTCCCCTATTGCTACAACAAGGTAATCAACTTTCTTCATTTCTGCTTCCACAACAAGACTATTATCTTTATCATCATATCTTGGCTTTTCAAGACATTCTTTCAAAAATTTCAATTGTTCATCAAGAACATCATTCCTTATTTTAGTTGCTCTATCTACAAAAGAACATACAACATTTTGAGTGTTATCATTATGCAACTCTTTTTCTACCACTACTTTTGCAATCACCGAATCCTCAACATTTTCAGCATAATTATAGATTCCTTTTTCTTGTACTTTATCTATTTCATTTGCTACAACTTCTGTGCAATCTTCAACAATCTTATCAGTTTCTTCAACAAAATTAAAATCATCAATATTTTCAAAAAACTCATAAACAGGTTCAAGCACTTCAACATAGTGCACTTTATCTTTCTTAGCTTTTGATGTTACTCCACATACTGCTGATATGGCAGTCTTTACCGTATCATCATGATCACCATTGACCATTACTTCTCCATGCAAAATTTCACAAATACTGACTCCTTCATTTGCACCTTCTTCATCGTTGTCATCAGCAACATACATCATTGGAATATTCAAAGAACAAACTACTACACTGGCAGTTACTTCACCTTCAATATTTGACTTATAAGCCAAGACTTAATCATTTTCTTTCTGTGTACCTGCACAATCACTAACAAACAAACTATTAGCAAAGATCTTGTTCTTTTCTTTGTCCTTATCTGCACCATTCAATATCTCTCCAGATTCTTCTTAAAAATATCACCAACACTTTTTCGATCATCAAATACACCATTTTCATGAGTGTATTTTTCACACAAAGCTTTATCATCTTCCTTATGCATACCAAATGGATGAATGAAACACTCTTCATTTTCTGCAACATAACTATTGTAGTTTATTTCAAGCCCATCTTTGTCTTTGACTTCTACAACATCTTCAGTGTTGTCTTCTAGATTCATTGTATCTATATGTCCACAATCATCAGATTCAATACATGATTTAAATATCTTCATGGACGTGTCCTTCAAGGACTCTTCTTGTACAAATACTTCTTTGTTGTCTCCACACTTGAGAAATTTATCATCTTCATCAACATTTTGCATGTTAACCATTCCATCATTTACATAATTTACTTCAGTGACATCTAAACTTGAAACTACATCAACATCTTTATCAATAGAAATTTCTTCAAATTTTGTTGCTGTTATAAAACATACAACAACCTCATTTTCACCTTTAGTTTCAACTTCATTTTCATCATTTGATATATCAACATAATTGCAAGATTTACAAATAATTTGACTATCTTCTTCTGCTTCTACAAATTTGTCTGCTGAAATGTTAGCAGGCTGTGACTCAGCCATATATCTCCCCCTTACATTAAACTTTCTCTTCAAACTTTCCCAGGCTTCTCTAGCTGTGTTTGCTTCAGCAATTACATAAAAGATATTATCATCTAGAGCTTGTTGGATGTAATACAAGGCAAATGCACCCTTTGCCTCATCCTGGAGTTTCTTAACTCCATCCTCAACAAAATTCCATAAACCTCTAGCATGCAATAAATTTTTCATATTAACTAAACAACATTCATAAATTATACCTGAGAAATATGGCAGTGGATAATAGATGCTGCTCCATGCATCCTCTATATTTTATTGAACTTCATTTGCTTCAGCAGGTTCCTCGGTGGCCTTTCCTAATATCTCTGCTATGGAAAAACCACCTTCTTTTGCATTAGCAATATTTTTCTTCATCTCTTTAAGCCTTCTTCTTTTTCCCATGTCTTTGTCTTCAAATAAATACTTGCACATAATTTAAATTTATTTTGGATACGTCCTCCTGATCCTCTTTCATGCATAATGGATTTAATTCAAACCAAGCAAACTTCCAAAACATTGGAATTCAAAATGCTCTACCATTAAACTATATGGGAGCTCTCAACCAGGAAGAATGTCTTCCTTTCAATTTATCAACCTCTACACGGAGTCAACTTCATCCACAGACTCCAACACTTTCTTCTCTTTACACAAGCCACGACCAAGCTTGCACATTTTAACCAACATATAGATGATACAAGAGACACTTGTTTCATCCTTCAGTTGCTAAATGATGACTCAACCTTTATTTGAGGGAGAGCTAGAGCTCTTACCGATACTGAGCTAAACATACAAACTAAACTTACTTCTACTCTTTCTACGTAGCAAGAAGAGGGCGCTGGAGTAAGACTCAACAACAAGATTTCCAAACCAAATACTAACATTTCAACATACAATCATACGACTCATTCATGAAGTGAGCACATAACCAACGAACAGAAATTAGGAACACTCAGCTCTAATACCAATTGAGGGGAAGGTAGGGGAGTGCCGCTCCTTCCATAGCAGCACTAAAAACTTTATGGACAGCTCAAAATAGCACATACGGGCAATGTACTTCTCTCTTGAGCAATGTACAACTTTCCTGTAACTCACTAACAAAACTCGCAAAATCAACCCAACACCTACGAGATTGTTGCAGCTTGGCTACTACAGCTTACAATGTCCTTCAGATGATGTTGCACCTGGCTGTTACAGCTCACATCAATTAAAACGATTATTTCAACTAGCTATGACTACTGACAGTCACTCACAGCTCTGTTACAGCTGACCTTTTAACAAGTTTCAGATGACCCCTGCGTCCATAAACTCAACCTAAATATTCTATTGAATTAATAATGAACATTCACTTCAAATAAACTCTATTTCATTCAACTGCTATTGCAGACCAACATCAAAAATAAAAACTGAGTTATTTAACTCAAAAACAAAGTAAACACAAAAAAATAACACAATAAGGTTCAGAGTTTCAACTATGTTTTTATTACTCTCTGTTGTGCATCTTCAGCATACTGAATATGGTTTACAAGTTACGTATATATAAGATTTTGGCCAAGTCAGTCATTAAATACAAATTGACCCTTCGTTTATACAGAAATTGATTTATCTGTCAATCCTCTGTTACAGTCCGACAGAGTGGAAAACTATGATGCCTCTTCAGTAAGTTGATGCGCTGTGGGCTTAATCAAAATGGCTTTTCATAATTTATAAATTCAATGTCTGACAGTGTTTAATTAATTCTCTGCCCTTTCATGAGTTGCAACAAGAACGGTGAACGGCTCTTAAAAAAATGGCTTTTCAAAAACAATGTAATGCTTTTCCTCAATAATTATTTCATAAGCTGTGACAGGGGCTGCAATTACTTCTTCATAAATTGATGTGGTGTGTTGTCCATTTTAAACCCTTAACAGCATGGCAAAATCAAAACGGTGTGGCGGTGTTGCAACTCTTCAAGATTGCAGTGGCCACAAATCTAGACGGTGATTCATTTTCACGCTTCCAGTGGTTAGGTATTTTGAACAGTAATGCCTCTTCAGCATTTCAGCTGGCAATTGATATTGAGGGTGGAGTAATTAACCACTTCCAACAGCTATGACTATAAATTTGCATTAAAAAAAAACTAATAATTTGGTGACAAATGGTATATTTACAAACTAGAAATATATATGTTTGTTCAAATTTCCATAATTAATCTCGCCTAAATTGGCTGTAGTTCTTAGTTACAGAGTGTTGTACACAACACACTTTGTTTTCTTAATTTATGGTAAGTAGTTTGTATAGGAGGAAGACACCCTGAAAAGTTAAGATCATTGTCAAATATTTAAAGCTTTACAATCTCGAAGCAATTTCATAGAAGAAGAACAATTTCATTTATGCAGAATTCAGGTAAAGGACAATAGCCAAAACAATAAAACTTGGAATACCTGTCCAGGAAAATGCTACTAAAACAACCTACAAAACACAATGAAAGAACACAGGTTGGAAACGGTTCTTGAAGCTGCAATGTAGGTAAACAATAACATATTTATCGCCGAGAAAGGGGAAAAAACTGGTCACAACTAGCAAAGTTTTAGAAACAAAATATATATATGTTCAAAGGAGAGAACAAGATACCTTTGAAAATGAAGTTGTAGCAACATAGTTTATGATGACATTGCTTGAATGTCGATATGTCTTTGGTGTAGATTATTGGCAACGGAAAATTTGACCCAAAATAAGGAAATTTATTAATTTCAATGCCAGGGATGCTGAATGTTTCCATAACGTTCTTTTGCATGAACATAATCTATCATTTGGCCATTTTATACCATTCCTTCTCTTGCATGAACATGATCTATCATTTGGCCATTTTATACCATTCCTATTATATAGATCGGCATGTTCTATTGAAGCAATTGAAAGTCTTAGACACAATCAAATTTGAACACTATCTGGACAACTAAGATGAAAGAAAGTTTGAATCTATGTCTATATCAAATTTATGGAATCCAATTATTCATGATTAGCTATAGCGACAAACTACAAATGCCAATCGCCATTTCCTTTTTTTTTGCCGTCTTTTTCCTTTTTTCAGAAGCAACAATTGCAAGGGAAATTGAAACTCAGCTTACAAAACCATAAAGAACAATACACGTGGACATGGATTTTTTTTTAATTGGAACAAGATCATTTTTTCCGATTGCATTGGAAAAAGTTATTTGCATGACTGTTATGGAAAGCATCATGTTGTAAATAATCATTGTCCTCTGCCAAAAAAAAATTCTGAAGGGAAGTGTTTTTCCGCAAACTCGCAGACCTGCAATCAAATTTCAATGTTGTGTTGGGAACTAGAGTGAAAGCAATTTTGAATCTGTCTCTACATTAAATTTGTGTTTTCTTGCTAACATAAAAATGCGCTTTTGTCTAGCCACTTTGGGAAAGTGCAAATTTGAATTGATTTTTTTTTCTCATTTTTTTCTCTCTTTTTATTAGTAACAATGGGAAGGAAAAATTGAAATGCAAATTGCAAAAGTATAAAGAACAATGTAGATGGATATATAATATTTTCTTTAAGCAATTTTTTATTTTTTTCCAAACGCAAAACAACAAATATTTACATATTGTACATTGAACAAAGGCTAGCTAGACACGTAACATGTAGTCTTATCGAAGAAGCTATCTTTGCATAGGAACTACCTAGCTATTCCAGACTTTCTACGACAGTATGTAGTTGATTTATGTATACAGATATTGAGAAACAATACACATAGATCTTGAAAGGAATGCATGCCACATTATAGTAAAAATTCATAACATGAGACGACATCAAGAAAATAATGACAAGAAAAGCTTTGTGATTTGTCTTTTATTCCTAGCCTAAAATATGAAAATACTTGTCCAACGTGCCATATAGCTATTAGCACATTGAATAAATGTAACCAGATTAAATATGCAATGGAAACTTTTAAATGTCAATCAATCTTTACACATGCAAGCAGACCTCTAACCAATTATGTAAAGACCTTTTTTTTTCTTTTGAAAAAATGGAAAATAAAAGATAAACAGATCTTTATAGAGTAAAATATCATAAATAATAACATGAAATAACATTGAGAAAATAATCATAGGAAAAGCTTTGTGATTTTTTTGTTTTCTTGTCCTAAAATAAGAAAATACTTGTCCAATGTGTCACATAACTACACTGAAAATCTAATTAGATCAAATATGCCATAGGAAACGTTTACACGTCAATCAAACTTTTACACGTGCAAGCACAACTATAGTGGATTTTGTGCAAACCCTTTTTTTTAACAATGGGAAGATAAAACATAAAGAGGTTATTATACAATATCGTATTCAGAAAAACAAAAAAAAATGCAGACACTAAGCATAGAAAACAATTTGAAGTTTTAAAAACCGCTGCAGTTTTTTTTCTTAAATAGAGCAATTATGGAAAATTTCAGTTTTTTTCCAAAATGGGATTTTTATTCTACTGGTACGAAGATCCAATAAATACACTGAATTTGTGGCAATTGTCTCAGTATATATATAAGATCCAACAACAGTCCCAAAAGAAACCAGATCCTGTATAGAGTAAAATACATGCCAGAACTCCATAATTTGAATAGACTTCAGTTCCCTGAAATGCAAATGCTTTAGACACTAACAAAATAGTTCATGTTCTTTGTCAATCACTATAAACTAGTTTGCAACAGTTAGAATTTTCTTATTTCGGTTAACTGTTGTCCTTGGTGAGCATGTATAGTCATTCTTGGCATAGTTTCCGCAAATGGAACACAGTGGCAGAAATGATTTTTGTGTAAGCTTCGTAGGAAATTTCTACATCCAAATGACAACATTCTTTTAATTGTGGATTGTTGCACACTGCATTCATTAACACCGTCATCTGTTTCCAAGATGCATTTGACATAGTGCTCATATTTCGTCGTTGTTTGTTGTTTGCAAGATGGGCAGGTTGATGAACTTTGGACCAATGGCCAATTGCATTTTTCACATATTTGTCGGAATGGAGGTGCAACAACATTCTTTGCTTTTAGAAATCTTGCTATCTGCACATATAATATGTGTTTGTTGACTGCTTTAAAATTTGTATACCGGAACAACAAGGAAAAGGACCCTTAACATATCAGCTATATGTTTAGAAATTAAGTTACCGTCTCTATGACAACATCATAGAAAGCAAATTTTGTTTTGTGAAATCGTCATTAAGAACGTCAATGAATGTTGTCGCAGACAGATGCAACATATGGCTTCCTTTTGGACCATTCCTCATAATATTCTTGAATAAGTACAACGGTGCAATGTCAGTTGCCAATTGTTCTTGTATTTGCAGGAACATGCCTATGTAATGTTCAATAAGATGGACCTGAAAGAGGATGGAAATTGGATTACTATGAACGGTTTTGTTAAAGGATTCTTACAATTAGCTACAAGAATTGTTGTGGCAAGGTTAGTTGTGGTGTCACTGTCTTTGAAAGTCAAGTCACACTGTGTGTTGGTTTGCTCACATGTAATCACAAATGCAGAAACAGATCCCACATAGTAGTTGTTGTTAGATATTGAAAATTCACTGATTGTTGTATGAGGTGCAAGTCTACGGAATTTACAAACTAGTCCCATGTTTTCAACTATGGTTTTATTACATAGCGAAATGCAAAATTTTGCCTCTCCTCTATCATATGGTCTCTCTTTTTTAAAGCAAATTCTGTGAATTTTACACTCATTCCGAGTGTGAAGTGATCGAGAAAGTGGCTAATCAAATTGCCATTTATGTTTACTGTTATTGTTAATTGACAGTCTTTGTCAACTAAATCTGCATGGACAAATTACGATTTTGCAGGAGAGCCAAAACTTTTCCCTTGCTTAGGTCCATACAACACTAAAACGTTTCCTTCAAAGACATTGATAAATGTTGTTGAACAAGTTTGAATTATTGAGGATGGTTGCATGGATGATTGTTTCAGCCTAGAATTAATGTTAAGAAAAACTATGATTTATTTAAAACTTGTATGCAAACTCAATATTGGAGAACAACTAAATCTGCACAGAAAATTATTGCAAGCAAAATTGTTTGTACCTTTTTAGCCTATTATCATCATTAGATTTTTTTTTATTTGATGTTGCAATTGGTTCACAGTTTCTCTATAAAATGATTTTTTTTTACTATTTCTTCATAATAATTCATAGATCTGAATGGTAAATATCTTGTTCCGAAAAAGAAATACAAATAAAAAGCAAGAAAAATGAATTTGAATTTGGAGAAAAGTGCCCATGGCTATTACATTGACAGATAAATGTCTATAAAAATAAAGCAATATTTTTTTCTTTTGACAACACAACATAGAGGCATCTATCAGGAAGGAAACACAAAGAGTTAAAGGTTTTATGTTAGATTTGTTTGTTGTATGGCATTTAGTTTGTTGCGAGCGTTTGCTGCATATTACTTTTGTTGTTGGTTTTTTTTTGATAAACCATATAACTAACACAATATCACAATATCTATTCTAGTTAGGGCTAATTTGTTTACACTATATTGATTTCTAGTATTTAATACTAAACAATGGGTATTGCTTGCTATATTGATTTCTAATATTTAATACTAAACAATGGGTATTGCTTGCAAGCAATGTTTATTGTTTGATGAACTAACATAGATCCATCTTAAACTCAGATCTACAAAGCATTCAGAGGGATCCAATTTTTTGAGATGTAAATTGTTTTTATTTTAATTTTTTTTACATTTAGAAAAAATTGACAAGTTTGGGTGGATATATATATATATATATGGACATGGATGTAGGAAGAGGATGCAAGAAGAAAATTAAAACTCAAGAGCTTAAAATGCAATAAGATAGAAAATATGAGCAAATATGAGCTGCTACTTAGAATTTTATTAAGCAAAAAAGAAAACTACAAGTGTCCCTTATACATCTATGAAATGATCTACTTATGGCATATTTGCAAACATGTTTTTACTATTCAAATTTCTGTTGGAGGGTGAATTTCATTTATTGTTAGACTACTAGGTGGTTGATGGACGATGGACGGCTGGGCGGCTACTTGTCGGCCGTCGACGTCGTCAAGCTTATAGTTTTCAACACTCCCCCTTAAGCTTGACTTCTCAATGATGCCCAAACCTTTCCTTAGATGTTCAAATCTTTCTTTTTCCAATGGCTTGGTGAAGATATCTGCAGATTGATCTTTAGACTTGCAAAATTCAAGATATATTTCACTATTGTTGATAAGTTCTCAGATGAAATGATATCTAGTATCAATGTGCTTGCTCCTTTTGTGAAAAACATGATTTTTTGATAGTTCTATTGTTGAATTATCGTCACAGTAAATTTTTGTTGCTCCTTCTTGATCTTGCATCAAATCTGACATTGTCCGTCTTATCCACATTACTTGATATGATGTTGATGTTGCTGCTACATATTCTGCTTCTGTAGTTGAAAGAGCAACAATAGGTTGTTTTTGGGAATCCCATGAGATTTCTTTTGAACCAAGATGGAAAATATACCTAGATGTGTTTTTTCTATCATCAATGCCACCTACAAAATCACTGTATGTGTACCCAACTAGAATGAAATCATCCGATTTTGATTATAAGATGCCATAATCTCTCATTCCACTAATATATCTTAAAATCATTTTCCCTGTCTGCTAATGTGAATCCATTGGCATTTCCATGAACCTTGAAATCAAACTGACTGCATACACAATGTGAGGCCTTGTTGCTGTCAAATACATCAAGCTGCCTACCAATCTTTTGAACAAACTTGGATCTGCCTTTGTACCCTTGTCTTCTTTGCTCAATTTCAATCATGTTGCCACAAGTGTAGATGTTGGCTTGCAATTCAACATCTTGAACCTTTTCAAAACATCATTTGTATATTTTGTTTGACAAATGAAAATTCCATCACCGGTTTGACTTACTTCTATGCCCAAGATAAATTTCATTAAGCCCAAATTTGTCATCCCAAATTCCTTTTTTATTGTTGATTTAAACAACTCAATTGAAAAGTTTTCTGTAAATATCAAATCATCAACATATAGGCATACAATTAAGACCTTACCTTGATTGTTTACCTTGATGTAAAGAGTTGGCTCATTGTTGCATTTGCTAAAACCATGGCTCTGAAAATATGAATCAATGCTGCTATACCATGCTCTTGGAGCTTGTTTGAGACCATACAAAGCATTTTTCAATATATAAACTTTATGTTCATGACCCAATATCTGATAACCTGGTGGTTGCTGCACATATACTTCTTCTTGTAATATTTTATTCAAAAAAACTGATTTAACATCCATTTGATAAAATTTCTATTTATGATGCCCTGTTATTGCTAACACTATTCTTACTATATATAATATAGCTACTGGAGAAAAAGTCTCATTGTAATCAATCCCGAGTTGTTGTGAGAAACCCTTTGCAACTAACCTTGCTTTATGCTTTACAATATTTCCATCAGCATCAAACTTTGTTTTATAGATCCATTTTACACCTATTGCATATTTTCCTTCTCGAAGATTCACTAATTGCCAAGTTTGATTTTTCTCTATTGCTTCAATTTCTTCATATTTAATTGCTTCTTCAAAACATATTGGATCAGCAATTGAAAATAATGCAAAATAAAAAATCTAACCATCATCATCATTACCTTGAGTTACCTCATATATTTCTTGGAGACTTCTTGTCTTCACTGGAGTTCCATCTGACCTTGTGATATTGCTTGAGTAATATCTTGGTGTTGACTGAGATATTGAAGCTGATTGAGGTGTTGATATTGTGATATGTGAACTGGAGCCATTGTTGGGAGCTTGATCTTCATCAAAATCTTTCATTTCAAATTGTTGTTGTTGATGTAGATTTTCATTCCAAATCCATTCTTCATCTTTAAGAAACTTGACATCTCTACTAATTATAGTCCTTTTTGTGATAGGATTATACAATTTGTATGCTTTTGATTTCTCACTATATCCCACAAAAATACATCTTTCTCCTTTATTATCTAACTTCTTCCTATTTTCAGTAGGAACATGTGCATATGCAAAACACCCAAAAGACTCTTAAATGTGAAACATTATTATTTTTATTACTCCATGCTTCCTATGGTACCTTATCCTTGACACTCTTTGTGGGGGAACGATTCAAAATATATACTACACAAGCTACAGCTTCAGCCCAATATTCATTTGGTAGATGTTTAGCTTTCATCATGCTTCTTGCCATTTCCATTATTATTCTATTTTTCTTTCTACAATACCATTTTGTTGTGGCGTATAGCTAGTTGTAAATTTCCTTTTGATCCCATTTGTTTTGCAAAAACTCAAGAAAACATTGGATGCAAATTTTTCGCCTCTATCTGTTCTTAGAATTTTAATGTAGTGCC
>LPNX010516261.1:1546-27553 GCA_001517045.1 Pseudotsuga menziesii | reverse complement strand
TTCAACCATGACTTTAAACTACTTAAACACTTCAAAAGCTTCTGATTTGTGTTTCAAGAAATATACCCAAGTTTTCCTGGAATAATCATCTATGAAAGTCATGAAATACAAGCTATTCCCAATAGAAGGTGTCTGCATATACCCACACAAATCTGAATGCACAATTTCAAGTGGAGCTCTTGCTCTATATGACTTACCAACATGAAATGATTCTCTATGTTGCTTACCAAGAATGCACCCTTCACAAAGTTTGCTTGGTTGTTCAATCAATGGAAAACCATTCACCATGTTCTTTCTATGCAACAAATTTAGACCACTGAAACTTAAATCAAGTAACAAACATTGAATCATTATTCAACATTCACCATACTTCTTTTGAGCTTTCTTGTGCACTATTACAAGTAACAAACATTGAATCACTACTTTCAGAGTGATTTTCTCTTGAGAAATTTGCATTCTACCTATTCATATCAAACTGCTTCTTCCTACATTCAGGTGCATAATGACCAATTTTTTTACAATAGTGGCTTTGGCTATGTGATTCGTCATACCTTTGTCCTTGTCCGTGAAATTCAAGAGAATGTCTGCCACCTCTGCCTCTTCTGCTTGCAAAGAAATTGGAATTTGCTCCTTCTTCATGAGAGTTCTCTAATTTGCCACCTTCATTGCGATTGGTGATTCTTCCTCTTTCAAATCCTCTTCCACCTCTATTAGTGATTCTTCCTCCTCTTTTGTTGCTAGCTTGAACTTGTGATTTGAATGCATTTTCCATCGAGGAACCGTTTGATCTATTGAGTCTTTGCTCATGGGTTTGTAAAGACCCCATAAGACTATCAATAGAAACTTGAGACAAATATTTAGATTCTTCAATAGCTACACCAATTGGGTCAAATCTAATTGGAAGACTCCTCAAAATATTTTATACAACCTTTTGATCATCCAAAATATCTCCATAAGACTTTATTTGATTTACTATACTCAGTGCACGAGTGAAAAAATCACTTTTTGTCTCAGAATTTGACATTTGCAAATTTTCAAAATATCTTCTAAGCATTTGTAATCTTACCAACTTGACTTTGCTAGTACCTTGATAAGAATTTTGTAGAATGTCCCATGCATGCTTGGACCTTGTAGCTACTACAACCCTTGGGAAAATGGGTTCTTCCATTGCTTGTTGTATAAAAAATAACGCCTTGGCATCCTTCTTCTTATTCTCTTTGAGAAGATCCTTTTGTGCTTGTGATAAAACATTAGATGTTGCTTGATCTGGTGGCTCTGTAAAACCATTATTAACCAAGTCCCATAATTCTTGTGAACAAAATAAAGTCTTCATTTTAATGCTCCAATATTCATAATTTTTCTCATTAAATTGTGGAATTTAAGGTTGAGTGAGATTAATGCTACTCACACCCGCCCTAATTAAATTGCAGCAAAATATATCACTTCCACAACACTTTGTCAATTCAACTTGGCACAACCAATGCAAACTTATTAAATATTGCACTTTCACAATACTCTGTGATTTTTTTTAATATTCCAATTGCCTTTTCACAAAACTAAAAACAAGCTAGTGACCCAAAAATAATAACCTTGCTGTAGCAATTTCCTCACACCAAATTAAATGTTTTACCATTGCATTCAGCATAAAACAACATTACCAAAATGAATTCTTCCATTCCATGATTATGCTCCTTCACAACTAGAGTTTGCACCTCCACAACCAGCCTATGCTCTTCCACAATCAGTTTCTCCACAACTTTGCTCTAATACCAATTTGTAGGAAGAGGATGCAAGAAGAAAACCAAAACTCAAGAGCTTAAAATGCAATAAGATAGAAAATATGAGCAAATATGAGCTGCTGCTCAGAATTTTATTAAGCAAAGGAGAAAACTACAAGTGTTCTTTATACATCTATGACACAATCTACTTATAGCATATTTGCAAACATGTTTTTACCATTCAAATTTCTGCTGGAGGGTGAATTTCATTTATTGTTAGACTGTTGGGACGTTGATGGACGAATCAATGGTTGATAGATGACGGACGGCTGGGCGACTGCTTGTCGGCCGTCGATGCCGTCAAGCTTACAGTTTTCAACAATGGATTTTTTAATTACTTTTCATTTGGTTTTTATTTTTTATTTAATGAGCCGACATGAATTTATTATTTAACTACTTTTTAATTTTTGTTGTGTTATGTTACATAGGTGACAACATCTTCGTCATATTAAGTTGTAGAGTAGCTCACTATTCTCCGTGCAATTTTTTTTTTCTACAATAGAAATAAATATATAACTTTGTTTCATATAGTTGGTAAGGAAAATGAAAGACAACTTGCATAGGGATCACTCCAATAGACATCAAATACATTAAAGTCAAGACTTTTGTCTTTTAGATTCATCCAACAATGATCAAGCATAGATGCAACAATAGTTGTTTTCTCAGTTGTGTGCAATTTGAAACCCATGCTTAACATATATGATTCTAGTTTTTGTTTGTAAACATTGTTTTGCAACATGTTGATGTTAATGTCACTGACAATAGATTCGTCCAATAATGGTCAAGCATAGATGCAACAATAGTTGTTTTCTCAGTTGTATGCAATTTGAAGCCCTTGCTTAACATATATAATTCTAGTTTTTGTTTGTAGACATTGTTTTGCAACATGTCGATGTTAAGGTCACTGACAATCAAGGTGTAGCTGGTTTGCTCATTGTCTAATATTAAGATATTTAAAAAAATGAATAGAGCATTAAGAAGAGAATGCGGCCTATTGCAAATGTTGATGAGTCTAGAGCTATTATTGTTGATTTTGAGATGACTAACAACTGCTTCAATATACTTCTATGTGTGTTTTGGGACATGTTTAAATGTCGTGTATGCAGATTGTTCCTATACAATTATATAGTTTTGACAATATAGTTTCTTTAGGGACAAAATGTGCATCTGTTTCTTGGAAACATAGTAGATATACTTGCATCAATTCTTTGTGATTAACGATATCTTCCATATGAAACAACAGACTCTGTGTATTTAATGAAAAAATTAGCAAATGATTTTGTTTTATTATTGATGAAAGACCATATTTAAGTTGTAGGCATGCATGGTTTTCTAGTCTATTTATTTCATCAGGATCTTTTGACAATTGAGAAGTTTTTTGGTTCTAATTTGTTTATAAGGTAAAGAGAATGAATGTTATTGACACGAGATAGAGCTGTATACACAAATCCATGTTGATGAATCCCTTTTGGATTGAATGCTAATCTGGTCTGGTCATAGCAAGTCCTTGTACGCTATGCACTTTTCTCGCACATGCTAATTGAACAGGAAATTGTTTTTCCAATAAAGCTATGTTCATTTTGAAGTATTACTTTAACAAAGATTCTTTCGATCGACATCTAGTTAGACATGATGCCATAAATATAGATAAATCATGCATAGCATCTATTTGCGTAAATCCAACCGATGGGTCTAAAAAATCTATCCATATGATATCGTCTATATTTTGTTTGTAGTCTTTAAAAATGCCTTCTGCACCGTTCATCAAAATGTTTTGTACTGCACAATTTCCACCGATTAATTTGGACAGCATTTTTTTTTTAGCAATATTATAGAAGGCAAGTGCATTGTTTTTAGTTCGAATGCATTTTATTTCTATTAGATCGATTTTCTTGTCATGTGCTATTAGGGAAATTGCCTCTCATTCTAGGTTAGAAAACATTGTTTCATTATGTTGAATACCTTTGTTACTATGGAAAAAATAGGGGAATGTTAGATAATCTAGTGGTTGTCTATAACAATGTTTATTTAGGAAGTTGATACCATTTTCTGTGTGAGAACATGTTCTAATTCTGTTCAATATATATACAAATACTTTGTCTATTTTGCTCATCACCTCCTTCAGCGTGAAGTACTGAATGATATTTGTCCAAAAGGAATGATGGTATTCTTTTTTGTTGGAACGTTAGTTGTTTGAAGATCCAAGAATCACAAATAGGATGTGCTTGGCAGAGATCACAACAAAAAATGACATCCCGATTTCCAAATGCCTTTGTTGGTAAATGTTGGAAATATTAATTACTTGCAGATCTATATCTGATCTCAGTCGACGCTGTCAGAGTCTGTATCAATCCAGATCTTGTCGGTTAGTCTGACAAGAGGGAAGAGTCCACAATTCGGCAATTTAAACCCGTCGAATTAATTTATGAAGCTAAGTTTGTAGGTGGATAGTTATTACAGTCTTTAATGGTGAGTTAGTCGATTCACGTAGAAGCAATTTTTAGGTTTCCTGTAAATAGTAGAAGAAGACTGTAAATCAAGTTAGACATAGACACAAGAGACAGAGGAACTCTAGGTGAGAAAAAGAGAGTGAAGTTAAAGCTCAAGATTCTGTGTATGTGATTCTGTCGAAGAGCCGAAGCTCTATAAAAGGATCAGTCGGTGAGTCGACAAGTTTGGATCGACAAGTTTGTATTACCTTTGTTATTTCCACACAAGTTACATATAAGAAATAGTTTATATGTTTGAATGCATGTTTATTTAGCCACATAATATTTCCAGAGTTACTTGAGTAAATGTTGTTTACATTTACTGTATTATTGAAAGATCAAAGAACCCATAAATTTCTCACCTCGTGAAAGTTCCAGGTTTTACGGCAGAGTAGTCGACTCAAGTCTTCTTAAATATTTGGTTATATGTTTTTATAGTTCTATCGAATTGTTATTGTGTCGGTTTTTACTTCATCTTACTATAGGTGAAAAACATTTATAATTTCTTAAGTCTTTTAGTCTAAGAAATATCATTTGTAAATTCAGATTAAAACGGTCAAGTAACCGACCTAGCCGAGTTAGTGGTCGAAGAGGTCAAACCGACAAGTTGTTGGGTAAGTTCCGTCTAAGTTGTAAACTGACAAGTTGTTGGTTACCGACAAGTTTTCGAATTAAAATCAGTCGATAAAACTGACAAGTGGTCGAAGTAAAACCTGTCGGTAAAACCAACAAGTAAGAACTTGTCAAGTTAAAATAGTTGGGTCTAAAAGGCTGACCAAATTTGGTATGTTTATCTAGTTGGTTTCACCCGACAAGTAAAAAGAAAAACAGGTCGACGTGAAAATTTTTAATAACTGAGCGATAAACTCAAGTTTAGTCGGCTCGGTTTTGGCTAACTGGTATCAAAGCAAGGTTTAGGAAAGAAATCTTGTCTTAAAAGTGGAAAAGTAATTTTCCAAGGAAAGTTAAAAAAAATAAAAATGGCTTCCACTTCTGGTTCATTGAACACTCCAATTTTTACAGGAAAGAATTATGAATATTGGTCTCTAACAATGAAGGCTTTGTTCATAGGTCAAGATGTCTGGGAGATAGTCTAGCATGGTTATGCAGAACCAACAGATATGACAGCATATAACAATCTCACACAAGCTGAGAAAGATGTCTTGAGGGAACAAAGGAAGAAAGATGGAAAATATTTGTTCTACATACATCAAGCCATGCATGAAAGCATACTCCCAAGAGTAGCAACAACAGTTAACGTTAAGCAAGCATGGGATACATTGGAGACCGCCTATCAAGGTTTGGGAAAGGTAAAGACTTCCAAGTTGCATATTCTGAGAAGAGATTTTAAATCTCTATCCATGAAATATTCAGAGACTGTAGATTCATTCTACACCAGAGTTGTTGGTTTGATAAACCAACTGAAATATCATGGAGAAGACATAGAAGACCAAAGCGTTGTTGAAAAAATTCTCAGAAGTCTTCCCCCAAGATTTGAAAACTTGCTTGTGACCTTGGAAGAACACACAGACATGTCGATGTTTACCATTGATGAGCTGTAAGCTTCACTCGTTAATCATGAACATAGACTCAGTAGAACACAGACATATTTGGAAGTTGCATTCGCAGCACAATCATCCATAATCCATGGTAGAGGCAGGCAGAGAAATAACTTCATAGGCAAAGGAAGAAGTTCTTCCAGAGGAGGAAGAGGTAGAAGTCCTGCAAATGCCGGTGGTAGAGGAGAGTATCAGAATCCAAGTCAGCCAAGTGGCAAGAGGTTTGATAAATAAAAAATTCAATGTCATTACTGTAACAAATTTGGTCATTATGCATATGAATGCAGGAAGAAACAATATGACCAAGAAAGGAAAATCCCAAATCAGTCGACCAACACCAGCACTCCGACAAGTGCAATGTTAATGGCATTGACATCTCCAACTAAATGCAATGTTGTTCAAGAAAGTCCACATGACATATGGTACTTAGATTCAGGCTGCAACAATCATATGACTGGTAATTTAATTTTTTTTTCCACTCTAGATAGTTCAGTTCAAACTGATGTTACACTTGGAAACAATGTCCAAGTTACTATTTTAGGAAAAGGCATTGTTGATTTTCTAACCAAACAGGGGGAGAGTAAGTATATCCCTAATGTCTATCATGTCAAAGGTCTGAAACATAATTTGTTAAGCATTGGACAGCTGGTGCAGAAAGGCTACAGAGTCTACATAGAATATTATCACTGTGTGATTAAAGACAAGCGGCCAAGCGACTAGCTAATAGAAAAAGTGCCAATGACAAGCAATCGCTTGTTTCCATTGAGGATAGTTCTCGACATGAAAGGAAAGACAAATACAGGAGCTGCATTCAACGCAAAAAGTAAAGAAATAGTCAAGTCCCTCGACAAGAAATTAAATGGAAGCATTGATTTGCAGGTTGCATTTCAGACAGAAGTTCAGGATGAATCTTGGTTGTGGCATTTCAGACTTGGACATTTGAATTTTGGTGGGATAAAGCTACTGCACACAAAGAATATGGTGAAAGGATTGCCATTGATCGAAAGACCAAAAAGGGTTTGTGAAGGATGCATTTTTGGCAAGCAGCACAGAGAGACTTTTCCAGTCGGAAAGTCATATAGAGCATGCACACCACTTGAAATTGTGCACTTTGATATTTGTGGTCCAATGCAAACATCATCCATTGGTGGATGCAATTATTTTCTAAGTTTTATTGATGACTACTCAAGAAAAACATGGGTATATTTTCTGAAACATAAATCTGATGCATTTAGTTATTTTTAGCAGTTCAAGGCACTCATGGAGAACCATAATGGACAATGCATCAAGATATTAAGGACCGGAAGAGGAGGTGAATATGTTTCAAATGAATTTCTAAATTTTTGCAAGACCCATGGAATACAAAAGCAATTCACTGCACGGTATACACCAAATGAGTATTGGGGTGAAGCAGTCGCAATTGCTGTATACATTATGAACCGGTGTTTGACAAAGAGTGTGAAGAACAAAGTTACTCAAGAAGCATGGACATGTATGAATCATAGTGTTTCTCGTTTAAAAGTATTTGGTTGTGTTGCATATGCTCATGTTCCAGATGAGCTGAGAAAGAAGTTAGACAAGAAGGGATAGAAATGTATTTTTGTCGGCTATTCTGAAGGCACAAAAGCATACAAGTTGTATGATCTTGTCACAAGGAAAATAATAATCAGTCGAGATGTTCAATTTGTCGAGAATGAATCATGGAATGGAACTGTTGACACAAATTTCAAGATTGTGTCGAATGTCGACAATGATGATATGGCAGAGGAAGTGGTTCAAATACCACGTGTAAGTCAACCAGTTGTAGCACTGACCACTCCCATGACACCATGACATGGTTCAGCACAAGGACCATCGACACAAGTATCAGCTCATGCTACACCGACAAGCACACCAAGAGGACAGTAGACTTCATCAAGCAATTCATCAAGGTCAACATCGACAGAACTGATGAAGACAAGAAGTCTGCGTGAAATATATGAAGCTAGTACACCAGATTCATTCTCTCTTTTTGCATTATTTTCTCATATATATGGTCCACTAACATTTGAAGAAGCTGTCGAAGATGAAGTATGGGCACAAGCCATGGATGAAGATATAGAATGCATTGAGAAGAACCAGACATGGGAGCTGGTTGATGTACCAAAAGACAAAGATGTAATCAGTGTCAAAATGATTTACAAGACCAAGCAAGATGTTGATGGGAATGTGCAGAAGAACAAAGAAAGAATGGTAGCAAGAGGGTTCACACAACAGCCCGGTATAGAATTCAATGAAACGTCTACACCTATTGCACGCATGGATACAGTCAGAACAATCTTGGCAATCATTGCACAAAACAAATGGCATGTTTATCAAATGGATGTTAAGTCGACATTTTTGAATGGCTATCTAGAAGAGGAAGTATACGTGGAACATCTATAAGAATATGAAGTTCCAGGTCAAGAGCATAAAGTGTACAAGCTTAAAAAGGCACTCTATGGTTTGAAGCAAGCTCCTAGAGCTTGGTACAGTCAGGTTGATTCCTATCTCACTGAAAATGGATTTCACAGAAATGAAAGTGAACCGACTTTGTACACCAAAGTGAATGAGCAAGGTAAGATGTTAATTGTCTACCTGTATGTATATGATTTAATATTTACTGGTGATTTTGGCATAGCAGATTTTAAAGCAGTCATGGAAAGTGAATTTGAAATGACTGATTTGGGGCTTATGAAGTTTTTTTCTGGGCATTGAATTCCAGTAGTCTAAAAGTGGTATTTTTATATCACAATCTAAATATGCAAGTGAAGTTTTGAAAATATTTAACATGTCTAATTGCAAGACAGCCGTAACACCAGTAATAACAGGTTTAAAATTGAGCAAGGATGATGAAGGATAAACAGTAGATCCTACGTTGTTCAAAAGGCTTGTTGGAAGCCTTATGTATTTAACAACGATAAGACCAGACATCATGTATGGAGTAAGTCTGATCTCAAGATTCACAGAGTCACCAAAAGAATCACATTGGCAAGAAGGTAAAAGAATTTTGAGGTATGTAAGTGGCACAAAGGACCTTAGCATTATGTATTCAACCTCAGAAAAATTTAAACTCATTGGCTACACTGACAGTGACAACGAAGGTAGCATAGATGACAGGAAGAGCAAATATGGGTACACATTTCATTTTGGTACAAGTGTTGTTTCATGGGCTTTAAAGAAACAACCCAAAGTAACTTTGTCTTCAGCAGAAGCAGAGGATGTTGCAGCAACAAGTGCTACATGTCAAGTTGTCTGGATGCAGAGAGTGTTAAAAGACTTGTCACAAAACCATAAAGAACTGACAATCATCTTCTGTGACAACAACTCAGCCATATCATTATCAAAGAATCATGTGTTTCACACGAGAACCAAGCACATTGACATAAGGTTTCATTTCATAAGAGAATTGGTGAACAACAAAGAAATTTGTTTAGAATTTTGCAGGTCTGAAGATCAACTTGCAGACATCTTTACAAAACCATTGGAAAAGGACACATTCCAGTATCTGCGTAGTTATCTTGGAATGACAAGTTTTGCACAATGAACTCTGTCATGCACAGAGCAAGTCTAAGCTCTAAAACATTTTGTAAACTTTGTTTTAAAAAAATCCCCATCTGCTCATAATTAAGGGGGAGTGTTAAAAATATTCGCAGATCTGTATCTGAACTTAGCCGACTCTGTTAGAGTCCGTATCAGTCCAGATCTTGTCGGTCAGTTTGACAAGAGTTAAGAGTCCACAATTCAGCAATCTAAACCAGTCGAATTAATTTCTGAAGCTAATTTTGTAGGTAGATAGTTATTACAGTCTTTAATGGTGAGTCAGTCGATTCACGTAGAAGTAATTTTCAGGTTTCCTATAAATAGTAGAAGAAGATTGTAAATCAAGTTAGAGAATAGACACAAGAGACAAAGGAACTCTAGGTGAGAAAAAGAGAGTGAAGTTGAAGCTCAAGTTTATGTGTATGTGATTCTGTCGAAGAGCCAAAGCTTTGTAAAAGGATTAGTCAGTGATCCAACAAGTTTGGATCAACAAGTTTGGATTGACAAGTTTGTATTACCTTTGTAACTTCTGCACAAGTTATATATAAGAAATAGGTTATGGTTGAATGCATGTTTATTTAGCTGCACAATATTTCCAGAGTTACTTGAGTAAATGTTGTTTACATTTACAGTTTTAGTGAAAGATCAAAGAACCCATAAATTTCTCACCTCGGGAAAGTTCCAAGTTTTACGGCAGAGTGGTCAACTCAAGTCTTCCTAAATATTTGGTTATATGTTTTTATAGTTCTATTGAATTGTCATTGTGTCAATTTTTACTTCATCTTACTATAGGTGAAAAACATTTATAATTTCTTTAAGCCTTTTAGACTAAGATTATCATTTGTAAATTCTGACTAAAACCAAACTAGTAGAGCAAGTGAATCCAAGTAAAATGGTCGAGTAATCGACCTAGTTGAGCTAGTGGTCGAAGAGGTCAAACTGACAAGTTTTTGGGTAAGTTCTGTCTAAGTTGTAAACCTACAAGTTGTCGAAGTAAAATCATAAAACCGACAAGTAGTCAAAGTAAAACCTGTTGGTAAAACCGACAAGTAAGAACTTGTCGAGGTAAAATAGTTGGGTCTAAAAGGATGACCAAATTTGGTATGTTTCTAGTCGGTTTCACCCAACAAGTGAAAAGAAAAAGAGGTCGGCGTGCAATTTTTTAATAACTGAGAGGTAAACTCAAGTTTAGTTAGCTCGATTTTGGATAACAGTAAATGCATGATTTCCATTAGTCTTTTGCCTATGCTATATAGTAGTCGTGATCCAACTAATGATACTTCATCTATTGGCAGAAGTAGTAGTTGTTCATAGTCTTTTGTTAATAGGTCCAATATATTTGAATTCAGTGGAAGCATATTTGTTGAATTTAGAGATAGTTGTAGAGATGAGTGTACTATAATTCCATTTGCATTGTGTACAACTTTTTCAATGATGTGGGGAAGGCAGGGGAGTGCTGCTCTTTCCTTCAGTAGCACTAAAAACTTCACTGACAGCTCAAAATTCAACTTACAGAAAATATGTACTTTGCTTGCTGCAACTCACTAACAGAGCTTACAAAATCAATTTTATTCCTACGAGAATATTGCAGCTTGTCTGCTACTGCTAACAGTACCCAGTAGATGGTGTTACAGCTACCAACA
The DNA here is from genome assembly GCA_001517045.1 of Pseudotsuga menziesii. NCBI lineage: Eukaryota > Viridiplantae > Streptophyta > Pinopsida > Pinales > Pinaceae > Pseudotsuga > Pseudotsuga menziesii. Next base: position 16,523 of record LPNX010516261.1, on the reverse strand, counting down.
TTGTACACGGCTGTTTCAACTAGCCGTGAGTGCTGACGTCACCTACACCACACTCACAACTCACTCACAACTCTGACACAACTCACTATTTAACAATGATTCGATCACCCCTGCATACATAAACTTAACACAAATGATCTACTAGATTAATAAACAACATTCACACAAATAAACTCCAGTTGCTACAACAAACTGACGTTAAAAATAAAAGTGAGTTTTTCACACTCAGAAACAGAGTAAAAATAAAAATACACTGTAAACTTCAGAGTTTCAACTCTGTATCAATTTCTCTATTACGTTGTGTCTCTCTGTATGTATACATCATGATTACAAGATGGGTATATATACTACTTCTATTAAGTTGGTCATTAAATTGCTAATTGACCTTTCGGATTACAAAACAGAATTCTTTGTTAATGCTCTATTACAGTTTGATAGGAATAAAAACTACGCTGCCTCTTCAAAAAATAGATCCGCTCAGCTGACATATAAAAATGATTTCTTATGATTTAATAATTTGTTGTTTTGTGAGGCGGTGAGGCGGTGTGGCAGTGTTGTGACTCTTCAGTGTTGCGGCAATTATATTTCTGAACTGTGTTTGCCTTTTCAGAATTCTGGCAGTTGATGTTTTCTCTTCAAATTTTGTTGTAGCCCATGGTAGAGTAATTACAGAATTTCCAACATTCTCCCCCTTAATTACTACACTCAAAAAACAAAATTTTGCAACACTTAATTTTTGTTACAACTTACAAACCCCAATGTTTTTCCTATGAAGTTCAAACAAATATTTTCCTAATGGTTTTGTAAATATATCTGTAAATTGATTTCCTGATGTGCAAAATTACACACTGATTTCATTGTTGTTTATCAGTTCACAAATAAAATGATACCTTGTATTAATGTGCTTACTTCTTTTATGAAAAACATGATTTCTTGATTGTGCAATAACTAAGATATTATCATAGAAAATTTGAGTTGGTTCATTCTGTTCATGTTGTAACTGATAAAGAGTTCTTCTCATCCATACTATTTGACATGCAACTGCTATTGCTGCAACATACTCTGCCTCAGCAGAGGATAGTGTCAATATGGGTTGCTTCTTTGATGCCCATGCTATTGATCCCGATCCAAAACTGAACACATATCTAGATGTGCTCTTTTTATCATCAATAGAACCTACAAAATCACTGTCATTGTATCCAATCAATTTAAAATTTGAATTAGATGTATATTGGATACCAAAATTTGATGTTTCGGCAATATATCTTAGGATTATCTTTCTAGCTTGCTAGTGGGTATTCTTTGGTGATTCCATAAATCTTGAAATCAAACTTACAGCAAACATTATATCAGGTCTTGTTGTAGTTAAGCACATGAGACTTCCAACCAGTCTCTTATACAATGTTGGATCAAATTTTGACCCATCATCATCCTTACTGAGTTTTGTGCCAGTTGCAATTGGAGTTACTGTTGGCTTACAATTCAGCATTCTGAATCTTTTCAATACATCATTTACATATTTACACTGACATATAAAAATACCATCTTCATATTGAATTTCTTCAATACCAAGGAAATATTTCATCATTCCTAAATCGGTCATCTGAAATTCTATTTTCATGTCTTTCTTGAACTCATCTACAGAAAGATCTCCAGTGAATATCAAATCATCCACATATAAACAAAAAAAGAGCATTTTACCTTCTTGATTTACCTTTGTATACAATGTTGGTTCACTTGGACTTCTTCTAAATCCTTCACTATTCAAGTATTCATCAATTCTGTTGTACCAAACTTTGGGTGCCTGCTTCAATCCATACAATGCTTTCTTCAATCTGTAGACCTTATCTTCTTGTCCATCAACCTCATATCTTATAGGTTGTCTTACATAAACCTCTTCTTCTAAAGATTCATTTAAAAATGCAGACATTACATCCATTTGATGTACATATCATTTATTATGAGCAGCAATAGTGAATACCATCCTTACCGTATCAAGTCTGGATACAAGTGCAAATGTCTCATTATAATCAATTACAGGTTGTTGACTAAACCCCTGAGCAACAATTCTTGCTTTGTACTTTTCAACATCACCATCAGCATTTAACTTAGTTTTATAAATCCATTTGACACCAATACAATTTTTATCTTCAGGAAAATCTACAAGATCCCAAGTATTATTTCTTTCTATGGCATCGATTTCTTCATCCATTACTTTTATCCAAACATCCTTTTTAACAGCTTCATCAAAATCTACAAGATCACATGCTATAAATGCAAAAATTGAAAATTGACCTACCTCTTCACTTTGTTCATACAGTTCTCTTAAACTTATAGTCTTTTGACCTCTGACTCTGTTTCTTAATGATGCCAATGTAGGATTTGATTCATTGCTTACCTCTGATCTTGTTCCTTGTCGTCCACCAACACTTGATGGTTCACCATGTTCATGATTTCTGGGCATTCTGGTAGGTGTCTTTGCTGCTGGTGTATGTGGAGTCAACTTTTCTCCATGTATGTGTTGTTCATGTTCTTCATCTTCTGCGTGAGGTGCTACAACGTCCTCACAAACTAATTTATCAATGCTCCCATCCCATGCTTCTTCTTCTTTAGACACTGCATCTCTGCTAATTACATACTTCTTGGTGATGGGATTATAAATTCTATATGCTTTAGATTCTTCACTATATCCAACAAAAATACATTTCTAACTTCTGTCATCTAAATTTCTTCTCATCTCTTCAGGTACATGTGCATAAGCTACACAACCAAAAATTCTTAAATGATATATGCTACTACACTTACCACTCCATGCTTGCTGAGGAACTCGATCCTTCACACTTTTCATGGGGCTTATGTTCAGAACGTACACTGAACAAGTAACAACGTCTCTCCAATATTCGTTTGAAAGATGCTTGTCATTCATCATACTTTGATCCATGTTCATAATGGTTCGATTTTTCCTTTCTACTTCATCATTTTGCTGTGGAGTGTAACATGCAATAAATTGCCTTTTAATTCCATGATATTTACAAAATTCCATAAATTCATTTGACATATACTCACCTCCTCTATCTGATCTCAAGACTTTAATAAATCTATTACTCTCTTTTTCAGCCATAGCTTTAAAACTTTTAAACACATCAAATGCTTGATATTTCTGTTTCAACAAATACACCCAATTTTTTCGACTGTAACCATCAATGAAAGACATAAAATAAACAATACCAGTCAAAGAAGTTGTTTTCATCGATCCACACAAATCTATGTGTACCATCTCCAATGGTACTTTTTCTCCTCGTGAGACTCCAGAAATAAATTTCTCTCTATGATGCTTTCCCAATTTGCAACTCTCACATGAGCTTGCTGGCTACTCAATACTAGGCAATCCTTTTACCATCTTCGTCTTCTGTAGAAAATCTAAACCACCAAAATGTAAATGGCCATATCTCAAATGCCATAACCATGATTGATATAAACTCTTAGATTTATAAGCATTCAAAGAGTTAGTCAAATCATTTCTCATAGTCAGTGGAAACATTCTATTCTTTGTCATCTCTACTTTGGAAATCAATTGTTTACTTGGATATTTATCATAAATAGCACATACCTTGTTCTTAAAGAACACTCTATATTCTTTCTCAAGCAATTGTCTAACACTCAATAAATTACACATTAAACCAGGAACATAATAAACATCATGAATTGTTCTTTTTTCATCATTTTTTGCATACACAGCAATCACACCTTTACCATTAACTTTTACCTTACAGTCATTACCCAAATTTACTTCAGACTGAATGTTGGTGTCTAGACTTGAAAACAATTCCTTATTTCCAGTCATGTGGTTGCTGCATGCATTGTCCAAAAACCATATATCTTTCAAAATTTCCTGGGTGACATTACAAGTCAAAAACATAGGCTTCTCTTCATTTCCAGTCTCCTCTATCATGTGTGTAGACAACTTACTAGCATCTGCTTGCTTCTTCCAACACTTGTTAGCAAAATGCCCAAATTTCTTACAGTAAAAAAATTGAACTTTAGATCTGTCATACCTCTGATTTCTTGACTGTCCTGCTCTGCTGCTACTCCCCCTTACACTAGGAGTATTTTGCTATAACTTCACTTCATTTTCATAATCATTTATGTTGTCACTATGACCAGCACTTCTACCTCCTCTTCCTCTGTTATTAGCTCTTCCTTTGCCTCTACCTCTAGTAACATTTAACTAAGATTTAAAAGCATTTTCTAATGGAGTATCATCATACCTATTCATTCTTGATTCATGAGCAATCAATGAACCAGTCAACTTATCAATGTGCATCTGACTGAGATTTCTAAATTCTTCAATTGGAAAAACCACTGCTTCAAACTTCTTTGGCAAACATCTCAGTAATTTTTCAATCACACGCTGATATGGAAGGTCTTCACGATACTGTCGTAGCTGGTTTACAACATTCATGACTTGTGTCATAAAACAATCAACAGTCTCGTTGTCCTTCATCTTCAGATTCTCAAAGTCTCTTCTTAAATTTTGCAACTTAACATTATTCACCTTGGTCACACCTTGGTAGAAATTTTTAAGAGTGTCCCAAGCTTTCTTTGAAGACTCAACACTTGATATCTTCGGAAAAATAGATCCACTCAGGCCTTGCTGAATAAGACCAAGAGATTTATTATCCTTCTTCCAATTTTCCTTCAACAAAACACGCTCAGCATTTGACATATCCAACTCAACCGCTTGATCAACTGGTTGAGGATAGCCAATCGTAACAAACTCCCAAATATCCTGAACATGCGGGATAGTTCTCATTTTAATAAACTAGGTGTCATAATTTCTTTCATTCAACGCAGGAATTTGTCGCTGCACTACACTATTGTTAGTAGCCATTTCAATTAATTTCAAAAAACAATGAGCAATAAAACTCAACCAAGCTCTTAGACACGAAAGAGAACTTAACCACGCTCTGATACCATTGTGAGGAAGGCATGGGAGTGCCGCTGTTTCCTTCAACAGCACTAAAAACTTCACTACCAACTCAAAATAAAACTTACATAAAAGTTGTACTTTGCTGGATGCGACTCACTAACAGAGGTTACAAAATCAATTTTATTCCTACGGGACTGTTGCAACTTGGCTACTACTTCTAAAAGTACCTAGTAGATGGTGTTACAGCTAGCTTTTTCTAGCTAGCAACACTATACACGACTGTTTCAACTAGCTGTGAGTGCTGATGTCACTTACAACACACTCACAGCTCACTCACAACATTGTCACAGATCACTATTTAACAATGATCCGATCACCCCTGCGTCCATAAACTTAACACAAATGTTCTACTAGATTAATAAACAACATTCACACAAATAAACTCCAGTTGCTACATCAAATTGACATTAAAAATAAAACTGAGTTTTTCACACTCAGAAACAGAGTAAAAATAAAAATACACAGTAAACTTCAGAGTTTCAACTCTGTATCAATTTCTCTATTATGTTGTGTCTCTCTGTATGTATAAATCATGATTGCAAGATGGGTATATATACTACTTTTATTAAGTCATCCATTAAATTGCTAATTGACCCTTCAGATTACAAAACAGAATTCTCTGTTAATGTTTGACATGCAGCTGCTATTGCTGCAACATACTCTGCCTCAGTAGAGGATAGTGTCACTATGGGCTACTTCTTTGATGCCCATGCTATTGATCCCGATCCAAAACTGAACACATATCTAGATGTGCTCTTTTTATCATTAATAGAACCTGCAAAATCACTTTCATTGTATCCAATCAATTTAAAATTTGAATTAGATGTATATTGGATACCAAAATTTGATGTTCTGGCAATATATATTAGGATTCTCTTTCTAGCTTTCCAGTGGGTATTCTTTGGTGATTCCATAAATCTTGAAATCAAACTTACTGCAAACATTATATCAAGTCTTGTTGCAGTTAAGCACATGAGACTTCCAACTAGTCTCTTATACAATGTTGGATCAAGTTTTGACCCATCATCATCCTTACTGAGTTTTGTGCCAGTTGCAATTGGAGTTACTGTTGGCTTACAATTCAGCATTCTGAATCTTTTCAATACATCATTTGCATATTTAGACTGACATATAAAAATACCATCTTCAGATTGAATTTCTTCAATACCAAGGAAATATTTCATCATTACTAAATCAATCATCTGAAATTCTATTTTCATGTCTTTCTTGAACTCATCTACAGAAAGATCTCCAGTGAATATCAAATCATCCACATATAAACAAAAAATGAGCATTTTACCTTCTTGATTTACCTTTGTATACAATGTTGGTTCACTTGGACTTCTTCTAAATCCTTCACTATTCAAGTATTCATCAATTCTGTTGTACCAAACTCTGGGTGCCTGCTTCAATCCATACAATGCTTTCTTCAATCTGTAGACCTTATCTTCTTGTCCATCAACCTCATATCCTGTAGGTTGTCTTACACAAACCTCTTCTTCTAAAGATTCATTTAAAAATGCAGACATTACATCCATTTGATGTACATATCATTTATTATGAGCAGCAATAGCGAATACCATCCTTACCGTATCAAGTCTAGCTACAGGTGCAAATGTCTCATTATAATCAATTACAGGTTGTTGACTAAACCCCTGAGCTACAATTCTTGCTTTGTACTTTTCAACATCACCATCAGCATTTAACTTAGTTTTATAAATCCATTTTACACCAATACAATTTTTATCTTCAGGGAAATCTACAAGATCCCAAGTATTATTTCTTTCTATGGCATCGATTTCTTCATCCATTACTTTTATCCAAACATCCTTTTTAATAGCTTCATCAAAATCTACAAGATCACATGCTATAAATGCAAAAATTGAAAATTGATCTACCTCTTCATTTTGTTCATACAGTTCTCTTAAACTTATAGTCTTTTGACCTCTGACTATGTTTCTTAATGATGCCAATGTAAGATTTGATTCATTGCTTACCTCTGATCTTGTTCCTTGTCGTCCACCAACACTTGATGGTTCACCATGTTCATGAGTTCTGGGCATTCTGGTAGGTGTCTTTGTTGCTGGTGTATGTGGAGTCAACTTTTCTCCATGTATGTGTTGTTCATGTTCTTCATCTTCTACGTGAGGTGCTACAACGTCCTTACAAACTAATTTATCAATGCTCCCATCCCATGCTTCTTCTTCTTTAGACACTGCATCTCTGCTAATTACATACTTCTTGGTGATGGGATTATAAATTCTATATGCTTTAGATTCTTCACTATATCCAACACAAATCCATTTCTGACTTCTGTCATCTAAATTTCTTCTCATCTCTTCAGGTACATGTGCATAAGCTACACAACCAAAAATTCTTAAATGATATATGCTACTACACTTAGCACTCCATGCTTGCTAAAAAACTCGATCCTTCACACTTTTCATGGGGCTTCTGTTCAGAATGTACACTGAACAAGTAGCAACTTCTCTCCAATATTCATTTGAAAGATGCTTCTCCTTCATCATACTTTGAGCCATGTTTATAATGGTTCGATTCTTCCTTTCTACTACACCGTTTTGCTATGGAGTGTAACATGCAATCAACTGCCTTTTAATTCCATGATATTTACAAAATTCCATAAATTCATTTGACATATACTCACCTCCTCTATCTGATCTCAAGACTTTAATAAATCTGTTACTCTCTTTTTCAGCCATAGCTTTAAAACTTTTAAACACATCAAATGCTTGATATTTCTGTTTCAACAAATACACCCAATTTTTTCGACTGTAATCATCAATGAAAGACATAAAATAAACAATACCAGTCAAAGAAGTTGTTTTCATCGATCCACACAAATCTATGTGTACCAGCTCCAATGGTACTTTTTCTCCTCGTGAGACTCTAGAAATAAATTTCTCTCTATGATGCTTTCCCAATTTGCAACTCTCACATGAGCCTGCTTGCTGCTCAATACTAGGAAATCCTTTTACCATCTTCATCTTCTGTAGAAAATCTAAACCACCAAAATGTAAATGGCCATATCTCAAATTCCATAACCATGATTGATCTAAACTCTTAGTTTTATAAGCATTCAAAGAGTTAGTCAAATCATTTCTCATAGTTAGTGGAAACATTCTATTCTTTGTCATCTCTACTATGGCAATCAATTGTTTACTCGGATATTTATCATAAATAGCACATACCTTGTTCTTAAAGAACACTCTGTATTCTTTCTCAAGCAATTGTCTAACACTCAATAAATTACACATTAAACTAGGAACATAATAAACATCATGGATTGTTCTTTTTTCACCATTTTTTGCATACATAGCAATCACACCTTTACCATTAACTTTTACCTTACAGTCATTACCCAAATTTACTTCAGACTAAATGTTGGTGTCTAGACTTGAAAATAATTCCTTATTTCCAATCATGTGGTTGCTGCATGCACTGTCCAAAAACCATATATCTTTTGAACTTTCTTGGGTGACATTACAAGTCAAAAACATAGGCTTCTCTTCATTTCTAGTCTCCTCTGTCATGTGTGTAGACAACTTACTAGCATCTGCTTGCTTCTTCCAACACTTGTTAGTAAAATGCCCAAATTTCTTACAGTAAAAAAATTGAACTTTAGATCTTTCATACCTCTGATTTCTCGACTGTCCTGCTCTGCTGCTACTCCCCCTTATGCTAGGAGTATTCTGCTATAACCTCACTTCATTTTCATAATCATTTCTGTTATCACTATGACCAACACTTCTACCTCCTCTTCCTCTGTTACTAGCTCTTCCTATGCCTCTACCTCTAGTAACATTTAACTGAGATTTAAAAGCATTTTCTAATGGAGTATCATCATACCTATTCATTCTTGATTCATGAGCAATCAATGAACTAGTCAACTTATCTGACTGAGATTTCTAAATTCTTCAATTGGAAAAACCACTGCTTCAAACTTCTTTGGCAAACATCTCAGTAATTTTTCAATCACATGCTGATATGGAAGGTCTTCACGATACTGCCGTAGCTGGTTTACAACATTCATGACTTGTGTCATAAAACAATCAACAGTCTCGTTGTCCTTCATCTTCAGATTCTCAAAGTCTCTTCTTAAATTCTGCAACTTAACATTATTCACCTTGGTCACACCTTGGTAGAACTTTTTAAGAGTGTCCCAAGATTTCTTTGAAGACTCAACACTTGATATCTTTGGAAAAATAGATCCACTCAGGCCTTGCTGAATAAGACCAAGAGATTTATTATCCTTCTTCCAATTTTCCTTCAACAAAACACGCTCAACATTTGACAGAGCCAACTCAACCGCTTGATCAACTGGTTGAGGATAGCCAATCGTAACAAACTCCCAAATATCCTGAGCACGTGGGATAGTTCTCATTTTAATAAACTAGGTGTCATAATTTCTTTCGTTCAACGCAGGAATTTTTGGTTGCACTACACTGTTGTTAGTAGCCATTTCAATTAATTTCAAAAAACAATGAGCAATAAAACTCAACCAAGGTCTTAGACATGAAAGAGAACTTAACCACGCTCTGATACCATTGTGAGGAAGGCATGGGAGTCCTGCTCTTTCCTTCAGCAGCACTAAAAACTTCACTACCAACTCAAAATACAACTTACAGAAAAGTTGTACTTTGCTGGCTGCGACTCGCTAACAGAGGTTACAAAATCAACTTTATTCCTACAGGACTGTTGCAACTTGACTGCTACTTCTAAAAGTACCTAGTAGATGGTGTTGCAGCTAGCTGTTACAGCTAGCAACACTATACATGACTGTTTCAACTAGCTATGAGTGCTGACGTCACCTACAGCACACTCACAGCTCACTCACAACATTGTCACAGCTCACTATTTAACAATGATCCGATCACCCCTGTGTCCATAAACTTAACACAAATGTTCTACTGGATTAATAAACAATATTCACACAAATAAACTCCAGTTGCTACATCAAATTGACATTAAAAATAAAACTAAGTTTTTCACACTCAAAAACAGAGTTAAAATAAAAATACACAGTAAAATTCAGAGTTTCAACTTTGTATCAATTTATCTATTATGTTGTGTCTCTCTGTATGTATAAATCATGATTACAAGATGGGTATATATACTACTTCTGTTAATTCAGTCATTAAATTGCTAATTGACCCTTCGGACTACAAAACGGAATTCTTTGTTAATGTTCTGTTACAGTCTGATAGGAATAAAAACTACGATGCCTCTTCAGAAAATAGATCTGCTCATCTGGCATACAAAAATGATTTTTTGTGATTTAATAATTTGTTGTTTTGTGAGGCGGTGTGGTAGTGCTGTGACTCTTCAGTGTTGCGGCAATTATATTTCTGAACTGTGTATGCCTTTTCAAAATTCCGACAGTTGATGTTGTCTCTTCAAAATTTGTTGCAGCTGGCGGTGGAGTAATTACAGAATTTCCAATAGATGAGTGCAGTTATAATTCCTTTATTTTTCAGAGGTTCAGTGTCGATATCCTTGTATCATAATTGTAACAGGCCATTAAAATTTCTTTTGATGTAAATGTTTTCCCTGTGTTTGCACCTCCTATTAGGAAGAAATAGATGGTGTGTTTGGTTTTTCCTTTTCTCATTATGATCTCTTTTTTATTGATTGTTTCTCCTCGTTAAGCATTATTCCTATTGCATAGTGCTTAGTTGTATCTTACAAATGATTTTTTAATCAAGTTTCTATTAGCGTTGTGTTGCATATGTTGAAAGTGCAGTGCATGCATTAGATCACGTTGAATGTCATATCTTTTAATTGCAATATAATTAGCTTCTATTGCTCTTTTGTTCAATTGGATCTATTTGCTCTTTATGTGATAGATATGCTTCAAGCCATGTTTGATAGTTTCCCTTTAACAAGTTTTTAGTGTTTCTATGTGGGATATGTAGGGAATCTACAACTTCATCCATTGGAGGAAATGAGAAATTGAATCTACGTTTTGCATGTAGTAGTGATGAGTCAAAAGGTATACCTGCATGGGGAGCGCTGGACCAATGTCTAACAATCTCCCCCCAACGTGATCCGGGTGAGTTTCGAACCCTTGACTTGTTGCTATGATAACAATTGTTGCAATCAAGATTGTCATTATACCAAAACTTGTAGGTGTTAATATTTGCTACAATTGCCAGAGTTAGGATCTTGGGAGACGGTTAGTCCATGTCACGAAACTCACGGGGAGCGCTGAACCAATGTCTAACATATAATATGTCTAAAGTATTGAGTACAAATAACTGGAATTTTATTATTAACAATTCAATATTATGTTCTGGAATGTTGTTGAACAATTTATCTAAATAAGTAGTCATATGTTCTATACCTTCTTAAAGAGCATTACTTTTGTGATGGCTTTCAATTGTTTTTAGCACATTGCATAATGGGGATCAAAGATGCTCAACACTAGTAAAAGTTACAAATAATGTAGGTAGGCCAAATTGGAGTATCATTGCGAAGATTTTTTTTTCATATTCTCGAAGTAATTAGGCGATGTACGAATTGCGTTTAAAGCCAGATATGCAATAGGTGTCTTAAGGATCTTTTCGAGATTGTTCTTTGACTTTACATCTTTTGCCATTACTTTTTTACCTTTTATCTCTCTTATTTGAATTGAAATCCAAGCAGAGTTTGAAACTTGTTTGATAATGATTCATATTACTTTGAAGAAAATATTCGATGTATGTGTCAATGTCTGTAGTGTTATGTTGAATCTCCCATTGTGTTATTTGTTGATAAAGAAATATGTTAACAATGTCTTCAGGTCGGTTGGATCCATAGAAGAGTTTAGGGAAGTTTAGTCTTCAAATTATTTGTCTTGGAAAATGCCCAAAGGCCAAATTTTTTTTGAATGTGCATTTTAATTAGTTAGTTGTTCAAGTCATATATTATATGTGTTTTCACATATCCATGCATCAATGTTCAGATATAGGCTCCAAATCCTTTTTCTCATTAAGCAGATTGCAAAATTTTGTTTTTGATGCAGTATTCAGTTCTTGTTCAATGCTTTTTTTGAATACATTATACCAATAAGTATTGATAGCAATTCCTATATTTTTGTAGAGTGTAGTATTGCATAGATAATGTAGAATAATCATAACAACATTTGGTCGCATATTTCTGGATGCATAGGCATTCTTGTATTCCAATTTCCATTTTAACATGACAACAACTGTTATAGAATCAGATATACTTCTAGGCAATGCAATTTGGATTTTATCCAAATCTGTAGGCACATTTCTTATTTCTCCAATAAGACCAATTTGTGCTCTTTTATAACCAAGTTATATTATTTGTACAAAAGTTATTATTAGTTATACTAGTCTTTGTTTGAAGGGGGTTAAAACAAACACAAACGACAATATATTGTTGTGACAAATTTGCATAGGTGTTGCGAACAAAGGTATTTTCCCATTAATTATTGATCTTTTGTAATGTACTATACCAATCTGATCATCAATAACAATTTCTTTTGCATCTTGTTAAGTTAAAATAGACTTTAAAATGAAGATGATTTCATTGTCAACAAAATCAATGTCCTTCTGAAATTGCAAATGTTCACATACTAAACATGTATGGACTAGGACATCTTGAATGGTTTAAATATATGTGTCAATTGTATTTGACAATTTCTTGTTTTATTTCTGAATTTGATTCATATGGTGTCCTTGTTTTCACATTTCCTATTTTAGTCAATGCAATTTTTTTGCATTGTTTGGTAGGAACACAAGTTTGAATATTATGTGGTGTAGGTTAACCTTTTTATTGTAGTTGAACAAGGAACATGACTTCACGTTGTTTCTCTGTAGATTTTTGTTTCCTGATATTTTCGTTTTTTGGTACTTGTGGAATTTTTTTCTACTTTGTTATTTTGATCCAGGTCTTTTAATTGTTTAGTTAGGGATATCATTTTCCCCCATTGTGTCATCCTTCGCTCCAATTTTGGTTGTAGTGAATGGAAATGTCCAATAAACAATTAGAGCCGAGATTTTCTATTGTTGTAGAAGTAGATGGAATTGTGTTGTGAGAACCAGTTTGTTGCAATGCCTAAAAGTGTGAATGAGAGGAGTCAACAACATGCAAAAGATAGAAAATATTTGACATAGTATACATTGAATGGAACTTTAACACTATTTTCCTAGAACTAGTATCCCATATGTGTATATCAATGTTGAATAAGTCACATATCCATTGAATTGCAAAGTAATCTCCTTTTATGTTACTATGAGTATTTGGAATTTGCATATTTATAATATAGGATTGCCAAATAGAGATCAGATTTTTCTCATTAGAGGAAATTTGGGGTTTAAAATGGGCCTTATAAGAAAATGAGCAAACAATAAATTCTCGTGAGTTGGAATTCAAGAACCAATAGCATTTCAATAAAATGAGTCAACCATAATAGTTGAATTGGCATACTTGTCATAAAAAAAAACCATTTTTTTGTTCGTATTTTCAAAATATCTCCTTGTGTTTTTACTCAAATTTCGATCAGGATGGCTTGTTGGATGTGGAATTCAATTCTGCATCCAACGAGTACCCACACTGCATACTATTGGCGGCCCCCTCTACCCCAAAAACAAGAAATACTTGAAAAAATGTGATGATGACATATCTCCCTGTGTTTTTACTCAAATTTAGATTGGGAGGGCTCGTTGGATGTGGAATTAAATTCTGCATCCAATGAGCCCTCTCGATCTAAATTTGAGTAAAAACACAGGGAGATATGTTGAAAATACGAAAAAAATAGTTTTTGTCTTTCTTCCTACAAAATTAATAAATATATTTTATTATTTTAATATTATTTTATTATTTTCCTTAGGAGGCCCATTTTAGACCTCAAATTTCCTCTAATGATTGCATGAAACCACAGCGAAGATATGTGTCTAAACAATGAATTGCTCTAGTGTCATTTGCAATAATGCAATTGTAAAAGGTTTGTGCAATTTCTTTTCTCAATGCATTCACATTATGAAATTGTGTGAAGCTACAAACTAGTTTGAACAATGAATCGTTACAATCACAAACAATATGGATAACAATATAGAACCCTTGTTCTAGTAGAATTTTTTCAATAGTCTCTTTCTATATTAGAGATTGAGTGTTTTGATTGTAGAAAAATGTTTTGGAAAATGGCGAAGATATGTGTTCAATGGAACAAGGTGATTTGTATGTTAGGAGTGGTTCAAAGTGGCCAACCAAGGGGTTATGATTATGAAAGACACTACTACATTTCGATCCAAAATCCGACGGTTACTTCCGACGGTGTGTGGATTTTTTTTTTAACTGTACCAAAAATCACAAAGATAATTTTTTTTTTGTAAATGTGGCCACAACCGTCGCTTAAGCGACGGCTATTCTCATAACCATCGCTTAAGCGACGGCTGGTTAGTATGAGGGAAGGGCCTGTGAATTGGAGGGGTGGATGCATTTTCTGCGTTTGAAATCATCTTGAGTATTACAAAAACGGGTTGTTTCTTGCTTGTTTTTGAAGGTTTCAGTAGCTACTCGCAGCAAGTAGGGGTTTGGAAGATTTTAACTAGTCTTTGGATTGCTGAAACTTGAAGTAAAAGAGTGGCGCGTATGTGAAATGAACGGTTTGGTTCTGGAGCAGTAGACGAGGGTTTCTGGCTTTAGACTATTGATTTTTGTTCATCACAGGCAGAGAATGAACGGTGAAGGGGAAAATATTGAGATTTAACTAAACCAAGATGTGCAAAATACTGTTCCAATGCGTGGTGGAAAGTATAGTTGTGGCACCTAAGGCATAAATGTAGAAGGATTTGCAGGAGATCAGGTGGATTTAAGGGATAACGGGTAGGCTCAGCTGACTTGGAGGCGGTGAGGCGGTGGCGCTTTTGTTCTGTGATAATCTTAGCAGGGAGTATTGGAGGATGCAGGACATTATCGAAGGAGGCAATCGTCCATGGGATGAGCTTATACTAGATGCTC
>LPNX010516233.1:173635-209349 GCA_001517045.1 Pseudotsuga menziesii | reverse complement strand
GAAATGAATGATTTATTTTTGCATGTCAGCATTGAAGGGCTCACTATCTACTAACCCTTCAAAGCGAAATGGGACCCTGCCCTTCAAATTTGATCCCTGCTTGTGACGGTAAATTCGACAAAGTGAGTCAACCTGAAATGATCGCTGACTGTGGGTTCACATGTCCGTGCTTCACTTTACCCAAGATAGTCTATTTTACACCAAGATTCCGATGTCTATTTTGTAAAATAATATTTTCAATAATTTTCATTAAAAATTTCTGTGAAGTTTGGCATGTCATTTTACATTTTATAGGAACTTTTTAAAGTTAATAAACAAAACAAAATAATAATAAGCTATATATCGTGTTGTTAATGATATTTCTTTATATTTATTAAAAAATTAAGAAACAACAAATAAAAAAAGTTTAAAAAATTCAAAAGATATAAAATAAAATGTTTATATGAAAATTAAGAAATAACTAATTTCATTAAAGAAATTTTTCGTTTTTTATAAACATTTTTAATAAATAGCAATAAAAGGAAATACAAACATTTAAAAAACAACAAATCAAAAAAACTTTAAAAATGGAAAAAAATGTATATATAAAATTTAAGGTTTAACTAATTTCATTAAAGAAAATTCTCATGTTTAAATATCAATAAATGGAAATACAAAAATTTAACACATTGTTAAAATAACTAAGAGCATGTCAATGTGTGCTTAATTGTGTTAGTAAAAATGGGGTTGTGTTGTTATCTCTGTTAAAATTCAAATTTTTCAATACTTGTGAAACACTTTGAACTATGTGAATGTTCAAATTTTAAAATACTTGTGAAAACACTTTGAGCCATGTGAATGCTTAAAGGAACTTTGTAAAAATAAATACCTTACTTATTGTTTCCTAGGAAGATGAGCTTACATATAATAGCAAGGCGTTTCTATCCCACTATGAAATTTAAAATATATCAATTACTTTAGTGTAAATAAAACTAAGAATATACATTTATGTAATCCTAATAGGTTCAAAAAATCAAAGTTGATTAATATAAAGCAAGTCATATCTATCAAATATGGCCTTACATTTGAATGACTATAAGATTTAAACATGGGAATGAGGACTATCGCTATTCATACCCATCATTGCTGGATAAATTCTTTTGAGCATAAAGGCAAGTAACACACTCAACAACTTCAATCCAATGGCGAAGATCAAACACAATCTTGATACATTGTGAAAACATTCATGCTCAAATATTCTTAAATTATTACTTGAATAATAAAGAGGAAAAAATGAACTAAAAGAAAGAAGATGAGACTTATGATGCATCATGTGATGAATGTTTCAAATCAATTTAGTAAATGTTATTTCTTTAATACCATGATTGACCAAGATTCTTTTTTTCCCTAAATGTAAAAAATGATGTTAAATAAGAGTAGATTTTTGTGATGTTAAATATGAATAGATTTTTTGTTACTTTAAAAATTGCCTAAATAAGCATTATGATGTATACATGGATATGTTCATTTGGTGGACACTGATCGGAGATTCTACAAGGCCCATGGCTATGATTATGGTGAACATTAGGAAAATGAGGGAATTAAATGTTACTTATGGGATTTCTACAAAATCTAACAATGCTTTTGCATTTTATATCTATTAGTAATTCAATAAAACTAGAATTTCAGTGTGTTCATGCTATAATTAAGTTTATCATTATGTATAGCTAATTGGACTAACCACTCCCTAAGATTTTTAGAATTAAAAACTTTTCTTCCCCTTCAAACTTGTTTAAGTGACTACTCTTTAATGTATTTAGAATAAAAACATCTCTTTTTTTTCAAAAAAATCATTTATTACATTTTCCACCAAAACCACATAACCAATATTTAAAATCAACTTTCCATCTTCAAAATCTAAACATAAAGGCCCACCATCATTACAATTTCCTTTAGATTATACATGTGGGGACTTGCAAATGGTTAACTTAAAGTTCAAAATGTTTAATTTATTCTTCTATAAATTTTTAATTTTAAAATTTTAAATAATGATTCTTTGATTTTCTTAATAATTTATTTATTGCATATCATTATATAAATCTTTTGTGGTTATTATTTCTCAATATTGTCAATATTTTATTGTTATTATTTTTTTTAATAATATAAAAAGAAATAATGTTCTCTTATCATTTACCTTAAACGCGGTTTTTTAAACATTTAATATAATTTATTTAAATCTTATAGTTAATTTTGTTAATATAACTTATTTTAAATATAGAATAATTAATATAATTTATTTAATTGTTATAATTAATTTAAAAAATAAATGTATAATAAATCTTTGTTTCCCACCATTTGGTCAAAATGATCAATAATTTCAAAATTAAATGTAAAAAAATCTGTAAAAGAATAGAAATAAAATGTTGTAAATATTAACATGTATGAAATATCCATACTACCAATTAACTAAAATTTTGCTCAACCCACTTATTCTTATTTTATTTTAGGCAAAGGTCGCGGGCATTATGATAAAGACACGAACTAGATAAGCACATGAAGTGGACACGTCACTTCTGTAGAAGGTATAGATGAAGAAATGTGAACAAAGGAAGATGCTTCGCCAAATGAGGAAAATCATAGCTGCACCTGTCCTCCTAAAACTTGGTCATCACTCATTAACGAAAAGATTATTCCAAACTTGGTCATCAGTGTTTAACCAAAATATTAATTCCAAAATTTTGAAGAATATATTAGGAATGTGTGGTTCGACCAAATTTTTGATATGGAAGAGTGGAGTGGAAGTAACAACTTCAGAGGAGACTGACAAAAATGTAGGAGATAAAGAATTACCTTTCTTTTTTAAGTAAAGAGAAAGTTAAATTAAGATGGGAAATATATTCTTATTATTTTTTTAAAAGAAAAAACAAATAAAATTATATTAATTATGATTGATTTTTATTGATTTTTTTAATTTTTTATTTATTAATTTAATAAATTAATTTTATGTATATATCATTTTAATTTTTTCTTTATTGTGAAATCATTTTTTTTCATTTAAAAATAGATTGATTTTTTTACATATCAACCGTATCTAAGTGGAGTCCTCTCTAAATAAAAGAGTTTGAAGTGATAAATAGTTTATAATCTCTTTCAAATATATGTAATCATCTTGAATGATAGACCCAATATTCAACAAAAACAGTGTACAATCAATACATACATGACCATTACATATGAAAAAATGGAAATCGCTGCACAATAAGAAACTTACAACTTTATGAAGGGTAGGTGAGATCTCATGGGATCAAATGGTTGAGGAGTGGAGCTAGGGTTTTTTGGAAATCCTTGAGGGATCGAGAGCTATTGCGTGCAGAAGCGTAGATCACATCGTGGGGCGGGGCATGGGCTGCAACCCCCCTCGAGTAGCCATGGATGGCACGACCTCCCGGGGCCATACGACTGGTGGGATTGGAGGAGCCAATGGGGATCTAGATGGAGAGAAGGGAGGAACATAGGGGGATGAAGATCAGGCCAGGGAGGTTGCCTCCCAAGGGCTCAGAAGATCCCTACTATTCAGATCCGATCGAAAGCAATCCATGGGAAAGTTGAGATGTGGAAAGAAAAGACCCTTATCAAGAAATTTGTAGGAGTCTGGCCGAAGGAAAAAGATCTAGTCCTGTGGATCCAAGGCACTTGGAATCCCAAGTGCCACTATGATCTCCATTTTTGGGGGCAAAGGGATTCTTTATCATTATTTTTTTCAATTAGGAAGACAGAGACCGAATCCTGGAGGGGGGGCATATTTCTTTTTTTTTGGCGGGGCTTTATTTGCATCTTGGAAGGAATGTTTTAACCCAGAAACAGAGGATCTGACAGTAGCTCCGGTATGGATCTGGCTGGTAGGCCTCCTAGGAGAATACTGGGATTTGGAAATCCTAAGAGACATTGGAAACTCGATAGGAGAATTTGTGAAGGTAGTTGAACAAACCAAGCAACAGAGGTACATGACCTATGCCCCAATCTATGTCTACAGGGACTTGTCAAAGGATCTCCCAGAGGCAGTGAACTTAAATTGGGAGGATGAGGAGTGGATCCAGTAGATCGCCGACTATGAGCAACTCCCTTTTCAATGTAGAATCTGCCATGAATATGGTCACTTCGGAAGGAACTTCTCGAAAGGTAACTAGGAGAAGCCAGTTTCAGATCAGGAAGGGGGAGAGAAGCAGGCCAATGATGGATTCACGTAGGTTAAGAGCAGGAAACGAGGGAAGAACAACAGTGGAAAAAAACACCTGAAGGAGATGGTCAAGAAAACCCCAAAAAGTTTGAATCCCCTTCAACTCCTAAGGGAAGAGGGTGAAGGGGAAGCTGGTCAGAATAATGAAAAGGTAGAAGAAATAAGGATGGTCATGGATGGATCTAAGGAAAACAACTAGTTGGAAGAAATGGAAGAGGACAATGTGGAAGATATGGATTTAGGAGAGCTGGACTTAGATGTGATTGAGAAGGAATGTGGAAAGTCTTCAAGGGGAGCAAGAGGAAGTCTCTAGAAGAGGACCTGAAGCGAGGATGAAAGACGAATAAGCAGAGGATCACAACAATTGGAGCCAAGCTGATCGAATTAGGCCAGTACCTGATTATTAGGGAGGCCTTCTCTGAAGTAAGTAAGGTTACCCAATGAAGATAGTCTCTTGGAATATTAGGGGGTGTAACCACCCGAGAAATATTAAAACCCTAAGTAGAAAGATTAAGTAGGAAAAACCAGACGTGCTATTCTTACAAGAAACTAAATGTAGTTATGAAACCTGAATGAGAATGGGACAAAAAATTTGGAAAGGCAGTAGTGCAATGGAAATAGATGCGGAAGGTATGGGGGGGAATGGAAATTCTATGGAACCCAGGGATGATAGAACTCTCGGAATGGCATGCCAATCATTTCTCTTTAATGGTGGTATTCAAGTTCTTAGGATCAGGGGCCACATGAACCCTGGTCAACACTTATGGACCTAGTGTCTTCCCCCAAAAACAGGCCTTCATCCACCATTTGAGATGGTTGAGTGCTCTAGCCCACCTTGATCACCTCTCTCAAGGAAAAGAAGGGGGGGAGGAGGGTACTGGGTAAGTACCAAGAGGAATTTAGGGAGATTCTATCCCATAGCCCTCTGGAAGATCCGGAGATAAGGGATGGGTGGTTCACATGGAATAATACGAGGGGAGGGCAGCACCTTGTCACTTCCTGGATAGATAGATTCATGGTATTAGAAAATATTATCAGGGGGGCTGGGGAAATGAGGGCGAGTGTCTTCCCAGCAGAATCCTCGGATCATTGGCCAATCAGTCTTGAATGGGACTAGATGAATGCCATCCTTAGCAAGCCCTTCTGCTTCGAGCAATTCTAGATGGAGAATAAAGAATTTAAGATCCTGGTGGAGCAATGGTGGAAGGAGTTGGACAACCCGGGGGGGGACCAGAATGTACAACTTCCAGCATAAACTCAAGGCATTGAAGGCAAAGATATGCATGTGGTACAAGGAGGACTTTGGTAATATCTTTCAAGACAGAAAAAGGCTCCTCTAGAACATCGACCTCATCCAGCAGAAGGGCATGGAATCAAGATGGGACATGGGGATGAAAGAGAAGCAGAAATACCTTCTCATACAACTGGATGCCAGAGAAAGATAGGAAGAGATAAATTGGAAGCAAAAATATAGGGTCAAATGGCTTCGGGAGGGAGAAAATAACTCTATATTCTTCCACAACTCTATGATCCATAATAGATCAGGCTCGAAGATCCATAAAATCAAAAAGTTCAATGGGTCCCAGCTGGAGACTAGAGGATAGGTAGAGGAGGAACTTACGAGCTATTTTAAGGGAATCATGACTGAGGACAATAATGATAGGGATCAGGACATTGCTCGGATCACTACTCTCATCCCCAGGAAGGTCACCCAGGAGGATAATGCGATGCTCAATAAACCAATCTCCATGGAGGAGGTGGAGGAGGCAGTAAGCCAGATGGCCCAAGGGAAGGCCCTTAGTCTGGATGGTTTCACAACCAAATTCTTCCACTTATTCTGGTATATGATCAAGGAGGAAGTTTGGACTATTGTTGAGGAATCAAGGAGAAAGCAAGGGGTCTTAAAATCTTTTAATGCAACTTTTCTATCATTGATATCGAAGGCGGAGGGAGCAAACACCCCAGGTAAGTTTAGAACCATATCCCTTTGTAATGTTATTTATAAAATCATATCCAAGGTGATCACAAATCGACTAAAACCCCTACTCCTGGGCCTGATCAGTCCAGAACAGTAAGGTTTTGTGGAGGGCAGACAGATCATGGATGGTATCATAGCAGTCCATGAAACCATCCATTCTTTGAAATGGACTAGACAACCTGGGATGCTCATCAAGCTTGACATAGCCAAGGCCTATGACAAACTTAGTTGGAAATGCTTGGAGAAAATGCTGAGGGCATATGGTTTTAGCTCAGAATGGGTGGAGTGGTTCATGGCTTTGTTCATCACTCCTTTATTTTCTATCTTGTTGAATGGTTCTCTAACTAAGCTATTTTCATTGACCCAGGAGATAAGTCAAGGAGACCCACTCTCCCATTTTCTATTTGTCCTAATGGTGGAGGTCCTAAACAAACTCATCCAAACTCAGATGGAATGATGGGTATCTAGGGACTCTCGCTCCACAAAGGCATGGAAAAAGAGACTCACCGGCAATTCGTGGATGATAGGATGCTCATGGGGCACCCTTCAGTCCAAGAAGCTTGCGCTTTCAAAAGGAGTTTAACACTCTTTGCAAAGGCGTCGAGGCTAGTAGTTAATGCTGCGAAATCTTAGGTATTTTTCTTCAACACAACACCCATCGCTCAAACGAATATAGTTAGGATTTTGGGTTTCACTAAAGGATCTGTCCCTTCCAAGTATCTGGGGGTTCCTCTAGGTAAAGGGATCATCATAAACACTTCATGGTAGGATATCATTGATAGGATCAAGGGCAGGTTATCAAGTTGGGTCCTCAAGCCGCTAAACTTGCCAAGCAGACTGGTCTTGGTAAAGTTGGTCCTCCAGGTTATGCTGGTGTACCTTTTCTTTGTTCTCTCAGCTCCCAAAACCATTATCAAGGAGATTCAAAGTTTTCAATGAAACTTCCTTTAGGCAAGAAGAGAAGCAAAAGCCAAATTCTCTTTGGTAATTTGGGAGAAAATATGCGCCCGAAGGAAAAAGGTGGTCTGGGTCTACGTGACCCTGAAGTTATGGGGGGAATTCAAGGAGCTAAAATATGGTGGAGATGGTGTAATTATACGCAGGAACCATGGGCTAGGATCTGGCACATGGAGTATGCGAGGGATCGTCCCAAGACCCAACTGATAAGATTCAATGAGGAACCTCTAGGATCTCACATCTGGATGAAGGCTTTGGCGGGTCAAAATATAGTCCGGGAGCATAGTTTCTGGGAGGTCAAGGCGGGGAATGATGCTAATTTCTAGGATGACTCGTAGAATCAACTCCCTAAATTAGGGAATGGTCCCCACTAGCAGCACATATGAGCCAGAGGGATGGAGGAAGGTAAGATAAAGGTTCATCACTACTGGGAAGAGGGCTTCTAGGGGGACCAGAGACGATGGGAAATTTGGCAACATGGAGAAGACGAAAAAAGGTTAAAATAGGTTTATTAATTAACTATGTTTATTTATGCAAATTAGAAAGCTCCTCATTATCTAAGAGGACGCTCCCTAATAAAAAAGGTCTTCTTCTTTTTTTTGCTGAAACACGTCTCTCTCTCTGTGTTTCCCTTTTTGCTTATTTGTCTTGTTTTTAGGATTTAGCATGAAGCAGCCAGAGTGCCTCATTCATGGAATCCTTTGGTCTTTCAATCCATCCATGATCGCCTCCCATACAGAGATCTATCCTTCCCCATAGGCTCTCTCTCTCACTAGATGTTTTCTTCATCTTGCTGGAATTTGCTAAGCAACTAGGATCAAGCCAGACTGATGCTACGCTCTTTCTGAAATATTCCAATGTCATGGGAAAATGAGCATGTCTCCTCCATCATGCTGCACTGTCAACACCTCCTCACATCCAGGGAACGCATAGCTACACCTCCTATGCACTCCCTTTCACCTCTGTGCATCTCCCAAAGCTGAGCATTGTCTTCATCTGGAACAGTGCTGGTTCAGCCTGTGCTTCATTGATCACACCCTAGAAAATATGTGTGCAGCAGATCAAATGGTATCAAAGCCTTAAGATCTTGACTGTGGGCTCCAAATTTTTTTTTTGGGTATTTTTAATGAAACATTCCAAATTTCACCGGCCTCCAGGTTGATGAATGCAAGTGAATACACAGATCTCATAGCCCTAAGGGCACACAGATCACGGGGACTTCACTTAGTGAACCTCTCACATACCATGTGCAATCATGGGATATTAAAGAATACCCTTAATTTCTAGAGATATTGATCCAAACTATTTTTGTTGAAACCTCCTCCCCACCCCTTTTTATACCTCAATCCTTATAAACCACCCTACCCACCCCCACCTTAAACCCTCATCCCCCCCAATACCTGAAATATATTGGGTCAATTTTTGATAATTTTAAAACCCACAATATGAACTACTGTGATAGGATATTGGTCAACAAGTGAATCCCCTGTGGCACAGATCTTAGGTACAATAGAGAGGAGGTTCACAGATCTAAAACAATACAGATCTCTCCCTCAATACCTACGTTGGTTGTGATATTCAGTTGGCCTCACCATGCCTCCTCGAAGAGATCCCTTGGCAGTAGAATCGGATTCCAATACTTCAAATCTAGTCCAAGATCTTGCTTTTGTACTCAATGAGTTGTTGAGGATGCAACAACAGAACAATCCAGACCCATTCCATTTAGACACTAGAATAAAACTCCCTAAGTTTGTTGGGAAAACCAATGGAGAAGCTGTTGATTCATGGATCCATAGCCTCTCCAACTACTTTAACACATGCACAGGACTCACTAAGGAGAGAAAGATTCAAATTGCCTCCTTACAACTTGAAGGCCTTACACAAACCTGGTGGGACACTGAGCAAGAAAATACCAGATTTGTGGTGGAACTTGGAACTTCTCCAAGAACTTCGTCCTCCACACCCATCAGAACTTGGGCTCAACGTTTTGACGTATTGAGAACCCGCTTCTACCCACCAGGGTATGTACAATCTCTATGGATGAGATGGCATCAAATCAAGAAAATTCCTTCACAAAGCATTCAAGGTTACATCGACTTCTTTTGCAAACTGCGCCTACAGCTCCACATTCCAAAACCAAAAGAGGTACTCATTCTTAAATTTATCGCTGGTTTATTGATGTAGTTCCATAGAGAGGTAGAGTTGTTCGAAAATCCAACATTAGATAAAAATTTTCAAAGAGCGTTGGCTATCGAAAGGAATATTGCTCCTAGGGGTCGTATTCCTCAATACCGCCCCAACCCTCATGCCTCTCCCTCTCAAACAACCATCTCCAACTCTTTAGCTCATTTTCCACCTAATCGACCTCAAAATCCTGTTAGCCATACAAATACAAGAACACCTTGGTGTTCATTCCATAAGGCTACCTCACACAACTCCTCAGATTGTCAAACCCTCCAAAATATAAAGACCAACAAAGCCTTACTCACAAAGCTCATTAATACTCCACCAACAGAGGACATTGAAGAAGTCACTCTAGACAATCCCACCGAAGTGGATCCTTCTTTGATCCTAATGAGCCAGGATGATTCAAACTCCCCAACCCAACCACTTTTCACTCATAATTACCAAATCAAAAATTCTTTATCCTTACTGATTACGGACAATGAAAGCCAGAAGAATTTGGTATCTCAATCCCTAGTCAACTGCCTTAACCTTGTTACTACTCCGCACCCACACCCCTATCAACTCGGATGGGTTCAGAAGGATGGTCCCCGTCTCCTAGTATCTGAGCTATGCCTTGTCACCTTTGCTATAGGCCAATTCAAAGACACTATTCTCTGTGATGTTTCCCCCTTGGATTGTTCAGATTTACTATTAGGAATACCCTACCAATCACAAAGAAATGCTATCTATCTAGCCAAAGCTCGCCAATATAATATTTCAAAATATGGCCACACCTATATATTAATAGCAGCAACACCAAAAACCCCTTCTACTACCAAGAAAACCCCACATGTCCAACTTAATAAAAAACCCCTGTACCACCAAACAATACCACTCATCTTGTTCTTGTAGCCATGAATCCCCTACTCAAAGAATTTGCCAATGTGCTTCAACCTCCTACAGGCCTCCCCCCCTCCAAGCACATAGACCATTCAATCCATCTCATCCTCGGATCTACCTTACCTAATGCCCCTACTTATCGGTTTCCCCCCACAGAAATGGAGGAAAATGAAAAACAATTGACAGAACACATTAACTCTAGTCATATCCAACCCTCTTCTTCTCCTTGCGCATCTCCCACATTTTTTATTCCCAAACGAGATACCCTAGACATGCGGCTTGTCATTGATTACCGAGCCCTCAATAAAGCTACTATAAAAAACCATTACCCACTACCCCGAATTCAGAAGTTACTCGACACCCTCCAAGGAGCAACATGGTTCACCAAACTAGATCTGACAGCCGGTTACCATCAGGTTCGAATGAACCCAGATGATGTATGGAAGACAACATTTAAGACCAAATTTGGTCTTTATGAATTGAAATTCATGCCCTTCAGCCTCACCAATGCTCCAACAACATTTATGAGGCTCATCAAAGACATTTTTAGACCACATTTGGGCTGCATGGTGGTCATCTACTTAGATGACATTCTCATCTTCAACCATACATGGGATGCACACATGCAGCATGTCCGACAAATTCTCCAAATCCTCCGAGCCAACAAGTTGCAAGTAAAAGAAAAGAAGTCGTATTTTGGTCAAAATACAGTTCCATATCTAGGATTTGTGGTCAATTCGGAAGGTATTCAACCGGATCCAACCAGTATCAAAGCATTGAAGCAATGGCCACTCCCTTCTTCGGTGAGTGAGCTCAAAAGCTTTCTGGGTGGTTTAAATTTCTATTGTAAGTTCATTCTGCACTTTTCTTAGATTGCTCGTCCTTTACATCAGCTTTCTAATAGTTCTTCAACATTTAATTGGACTAATGAAGCCACTAGTCATTTTACTTAGCTCAAGGAATCCCTATGCTCATCATCGGTTTTACATCTACTGGATCTCTCTCAACCTTTTGAGATTGAGTCTGATGCCTCACAATATGCTATTGGGACCGTGCTTAAACAAGGAGGCCACCCCATTGCTTATCACTTTGAAACTCTTTCCCAGGCCAAAATGAACTATAACACCTATGACAAAGAGTTTTATAGCCTAGTTCAAGTCCTCAAGTAATGGAGACATTATTTGCTCGGTAAAGAAACCATCTTGCATATAGACCACCATCCTTTGATTTTCATCAATTCAATGTCAAAGATTCAAGAACAAAGGCACCTTAAATGGGCCTCCTACATTTAATAGTTTCACTTGGTCATCCGATATAAGAAAGGCACTTCGAATAAGATGTCTGATTTGCTCAGTCAGCCACCTACTACAGTCCTCTCCATTCTAGAGGTGCATTGTACCAACTATGACACATGGAAGGACCAATATGCTACTAACCCGGACTTTCAAAAGATTTGGATAGCCTTGCACAGACCCACATAGATCAATCAGACCCCCTTCCTAGACTACACTATCCGGGATGGTTGGCTTTATAAATTCAATTTGCTATGTGTTCCACACTCACAGGAATGCCTCTTGCTCATCAGAGAAGCGCATGCTTCAGCCTATGGTGGCCACTTCAGTACCACAAAGACCATCCAAAATCTGCAACACCATTTCCATTGGCCTTCCATGCAGCCCTAAGTTGAGAAATTTATCCGAGCTTGTGCATTATGCTCCCGATCTAAGCCATCCAACCAGAAACATGGCTTATATCAGCCATTGCCTCTTCCTTCACGGTCTCGGGAGTCAATCTCCATGGACTTTCTCAATGGACTCCCAACCACCCAAAAGAAACATGATACAATCTGGGTAGTGGTATGCCACTTCAGCAAAATGGCACTTTTTACTCCATGCACAAAAACTACAATAGAAGCACAAACAACAGAGTTATACTTCCAACATGTTTGGCCACATTTTGGCCTACCAAGCACTATCATATCAGATAGATATTCTCGCTTCCTAAGCACATTTTGGAAGACAATCTGGGCGCTACTAGGGTGCAAACTCAAGTTTTCCATAGCATTCCATCCTCAAACGGTTGGCCAAACAGAAGTGGTGAACAGGGTCTTGGTTCATGCTCTTAGAACTCACTTTGGATGCAGCAAACAATGGGACAATTATTTGCACATCCTCCAGCATAGCTACAACAAGGCCACACATTCCTCTACCAGGTTTTCTCCTTTTGAAGTCTGCTTGGGCTTCCAACCAGCATATCCAGCAAAGCTCCCACTCACTTTAGCTCCTCAAGGTATCGTGCACCAACAAAAGGAACAAATCTCAGCCCAACGATTTTTACAACAAATTTCACAACGCCACACTGCAGTCACAACAACACTCAAAGTAGCTCAAGATCAGGCCAAGCAATGCCATGAAAAATAAAGGAAGTTCCTGACCTTCAACCTGGAGATAAAGTTTGGTTACACTCGGATAAAAAACGCTTCAAAGGATAGCATCACAAGCTCCTGCCAATAAGATATGGCCCTTATAGTATACTTGAAAAAATTGGAGAAAATGCTTACATATTGGATCTTCCACCACAATTGGGTCATTAATGTCAATCATCTGAAGTTGTTTGAGCCCCCCCTACTGGAGGAACCAGTCATCATTACTCATCCAATCAACAACATTCCAGACTTCCAACTCCCCTTGGCCAAAGAGACTCTCTTGGACACCTAGACCCATTCTACAAGGCATCGGGTATACACTTCTTATCGCGTGGCTCACCAAGGACAAACCCCAGCTCAGGCAAAGTGGATCACAACTGAAGTCTTGCACATAATGTTTCCTCACCTTCTCATGGAAGCCGGGATGCTTCTAGATCTAAACAGGGAGGAATTGGGTAGTGTGGAGAAGATGAAAAAAGGTTAAATTAGGTTTATTAATTAATTAGGTTTATTTATGCAAATAAGAAAGCTCCTCATTATATAAGAGGACGCTCCCAAATAAAAAAGGTCTTCTTCTTTGTTTTTGCTGAAACACGTCTCTCTCTCTGTGTTTCCCTTTTTGCTTATTTGTCTTGTTTTTAGGGTTTAGCGTGAAGCAGCCAGAGCACCTCATTCATGGCAGCCTCTGGTCTTTCAATCCATCCATGATTGCCTCCCATACAAAGAGATATCCTTCCCCATAGGTGCTCTCTCTCTCTCTCTCTCTCTCTCTCTCTCTCTCTCTCTCTATTTACACCAATTGACATCGTCCTAACTTTGTTTTTAGAGAAGACACATGGAAGAAATTGTGGATACAATTTTTATCAGGTAAGTCTAATTTATATGCAACTTGATTGATCTTCTTATTAATCTGGTATGGAATTTAGAACTTTGGGGCCAACTTATTTTTTCCTCCTTGTTAAAGGGGTAATTGTTTATAAGGTTGGAGTATTACAAACACTAAGTCCCCCTCTTCAAATTCTCTTTTTTTTTCTATGTTGATTTGCTTGTTGCCTCATATGGTTTTGAGCCATGGTTAAATCATCTTTAAGCATTTCAATCATTTCCTTGGTCTTCTCTAAAATGTTCCTTACTTTTGAAACATTAGTGTCATTAAGAAAAAAATCCTTCCAGTTTGGAGGTTCATATTCATGTAAGGCTTGGAAAGGGGTGATTTTTACAGAGGTGTGGTATGTTGAATTGTACGACCATTCTACTAGGTGTAACCATTGATACCAGTGGGTTTGCTTGTCTGTTAAAAAACAACATAGATTGGATTCTAAACATTTAATTATGGATTCAATCTAACCATATGTTTGGGGGTGATAATTTGAGCTCATATCGAATGACGTACCCACTTATTTGAAAAATTCCGTCCAAAATTTCTCATTAAATTTCGCATCTCTATCATTGACAATGACTTTTGGGAATCCATGTAGTTTGTAGGTATTTTTGTAGAATATATCTACAATTTGTTTTGTTGTGTCTGTCTTTTTTATTTCCATGAAGTGTGCAAATTTGGTTAATCGATCAATCACTACAAATATTTTGTCCTTTCCTTTTGATAGAGGTAACCCGTCGATAAACTCCATTGATATCTCTTCCCATTTTTGGTTTGGAATGTGGAGGGGGTGAAGTAACCATGGGGTTAAAACGTTTTCTCTTTTTTTTTCCTCTCGAATTTGGTGCATCCTGCCACATACTGTTGGATATCTTTTTGCATTCCTTTCCAAAAAAAATATCTTCTTGCATTATAGTAAGATTTGAAAAATCCTACATGTCATGTTGCTGGTGAATCGTGGGACTCCTTCATGATTTTAACTTTGAATTTAGAAGTTTGTTTTGTTGAAAAGAGGTTTCCAATTGATGTCAAAGGAGTTCAACAATGAAAAAACCACTGAACATGATGCAAGAGGTAGAGGATCGATGCAAAAGGCAAGGGATCGACAATGATCATAGATCAATGGTTAGGATTGAATACTCAAAGAGATCAACGACTGCAAGGTGATCCACAATACTATAGCACAAATATACATTTGATTGCAAATCAACGATCATGAGAGCATCTGCAAATGATTGACGGTGCGAAAGAAAAATTATGGAAGGGAATTACAGAAGCAACGTTTGAGATTTTATGAACCCGCAATCCACAACCCACAATCTAGAAGATCGATGGTCAAGAAAGAGTTTGCAAGAGATCGACAATGCAGAAGAAATATTACAGAAAGGAAATTGCAGAAGTATTTTAAGAAATTTGGAAAAACCGCAATCCACGATCCGCATCTGATCTAAGATCGACGGCGCAGAATAAATCTTGCGGAAAATCAAATTACGGAAGCACTTTTAAGGATTTTGGAAAACTCGCAATTTGCAATCTGCATTTGATCTAAGATCGATGATCATGAAAGAATCTAAATGAGATCGACAGTGCGGAATAAATCTTGTGGAATAACTTTTAGGGAGTTTGGAAAAACTGCAATTTGCAATCCTCATCTGATCTTAGGATCAACGGTTTAGGAAGAGTCTACAAGAAATAAACGATTCAGAAAGACCATTGCAGAAAGTACCTTGAGGAAAGGTAGTTGCAAAAGAAACTTTTGAGAAAAGTCAAACCACGCTTTCGCAATCCGAAATACACAATTTGCATCAGATCAACGGTCTAGAAATAATCCAAAGAAATCGATGGTGCAGAAAGGTTGTTGCAGAAAGATAATTGTGGAGAGCTAAGGAAATTGTGGAAATATGATTACAGAAGGAAATTTGTGTGTTGGATCGACAAACAAGAAATACTCTGCAATGGATAAATGACTCAAGATGGTTGAGGAAAGGATCTATTGCAGAAAGGAAAATTTGGAAGAATTTTTGGTGAAGAATTATCATTGCAGAGAGGGAATTATGTTAAAATTGCATTGCGGAAAGGTATGCTGATAAACTTAAATAGAGTTAAGGAATTCTTAGAATGAAGAATTGAGTCTTCATGAAGAGGCCCAATCTAAGAATGAAAAGGCACAACGATGAAGAGATGCACTCACAGAAAACATGTTAGAGGGTATTTATAGATAGAATAATGAGTGAGAGAAATTGTCTCAGTGATATAATTTAATGCAGTTATAGGAGTTAGAGACTAAAATAGAGTCAGAGACAGAAAGAGCCATAAAGAAGATCTAAAGATCATACAAAAAAAATGGGTGGTAGGGTGGAGCTAGGGCAGGTATCAAGCCTTCAAGGGGTTGTATCTTCCTTCTAGCAATAGCTGGTAAATAGGGTGTAGTGGAATCCTATCAGTAGTCACTGACAAAATAGGGGGTTGTAGCCTCCTTCCAGTAGTTGCTGGTAAATAGGGTGTGGTACCATCTTTGTCTATTGTAGCAGGAAAAAACTATTTGTAAATATAATTTTGCAGTAATAGGACGTATTGGTGGTTTCTCCCAATTGGGTTCCATGATAAAATACATGTTCTTTATTTCTTGTTGATTCCATGTGTTAAATGTTAGTTGTGGTTTTTAAGTAATAAAAGTTATCAATACTGATTCACCCCCCCTCTCAGTATTGTCCAATATTCCAACAATTGGTATCATAGTGGGTTCCTTCATCACATTTTAACCACTGGAAGGAATATCCTATTTAAAAACCACTATGGATCAACAATAAGGGTTAGCCACTAACATACCTCCATTATTCACAAGAGAAAATTATGCATATTGGAGTGTGAGGATGAAGTGCCATTTGATGTCCCTTGGATGGAAGGTTTGGGAAGCAACTGAAAAAGGAGTATAAAATAGAATACCAATAACCTACAGACCCAGTGGAACTAGGCCAATATGAAGACAATGCCAAATCCCTAAAAGCAATCTTGAGTGGATTGGCAAACTCTGTATTTACAAAAGTTATGTGATGCAAGACTGCTAAACAAGCTTGGGATAAGTTAAAGATTATCTATGAAGGGGCATCTAAAGTCAAAGAATCCAAGCTTCAGACATATAAAGGGCAGTTTGAGAGCCTTAAAATGAAAGAAGAAGAAAATATTGGGGAATACCTAATCTGGGAATATTCCCCCTATCATATTATATGTAGAATCCAAGAGAGACACGGCAACTCTAGGCCTCGTAGAGGACATAAGAGAAAGGTTGAGTAGAAGAGAGAGAAAATTGAAGAAGAGTCCAATCTAAAAGGCGAGTCTATTATAGAAGTAGATGAAGGAAATGATCTAAATGAAGAGGTACCTAAACCTAATAATGAGGCTATGTCTATCCCTAAGACACCCAAAAATACAAAGGAGAAAACAGGCTTTGAAGAAACAGAGAAAGGTATGTAAAAAAATCCATCTTCCAACCCTTAAATTTTGGTTATTTCTCCTTTGAAAACTGAAGGAACAAGGTGGAGACAGAAGACTAGGCCTACAAATAAATTCAGAATGAATATGAATGCCATTTTGAAACCCAACTTCAAGAAAAAAATAAACAATATTGAGGATCCCTCAAGTAAAGAGGATTCCAAAATTAAATATATGGAACAAACATTATCCCAAACTCTAGAGAACATTGAAAAAAGTATTAAAATTTTTCCAGAGACGCCTGAGAGAGGTCATAGAGACAGGTTCAAGCACAAAGTTCAGAACTTTGAGATTGGCATGAGATAAAAACCTACTAATGCATAAACTCAGGTAAAAGATGCTAATGTACAGAAGATAGAGTAGTTATTTAAAGTCCAAGAACCTTCAATTGTTGAGGATTATATTCAAGTCACTCCGAGTCTAAATGTAGAAATCTATGTACATCAACCACCAATGGAGATAGAGTCATAAATTGAAGCTCTTAAAAGAGCATTACAAAATTACAAGTCACAAAATGAGCACCTTAATGATTCTAATGACAAATGTGTTCAATCCAATCAGAGTTTGAGGGGGGATTTGGAAGAAATTAATTCCAGTTATCAAGAACTAGTAGCAAATAGCACAAAGAAGGAAAATATCACAATAGAAAAATGAGGAGATGACTAGGAAAAACAAAGAGCTTCAAGAAGGATTCCAGGAAATGGAGGAAGAGAATGCTTGATGTCAGGTGCTAGATGGGATTACCATGTTGGTTGATACAGCTAGGCATATCTGGTAGGTCATTCTTCAACAAAATTCGCTTTCATATGTCTATGTGGCATGCTGATCAAAGCAAGGATAGAATCAAAATTTCAAGAGGACTCATCATATTGGCTCGTTAGTTAATAGATGGCATATAGGTCTAGATGGAAAATTTTGCATATGATAGTATAGATAATCATAACATGTAAATATCTTATGTAATATTTCTTTACTATTTTGAGTTAGTTCAATATCTCAAATTGTTTAGTTCTCTGTTGAATTATAAATGCATGAAATAGAAGAGAGAGAGAGGGATTGGTTTCTAGAAGGGTCAGGAGACATTATGCTTGATTTGCACCAAGAAAACTTTGATCTCTTGTAAGCATGTTTGTAGACCTTTTGAAATAATATATAATCTATAATATGAGCTAGTTTTATTCATTGATTATAGTAAATGTATGTGATCCGTGTCATTCCTCTGCTTATGAATTCTTGTTGGGCAATAGGGAAGACCCGGGTTTAAACCTTTTGTGTCGCACCAACAAAAGACCCATAGTGTTGGCCCTTTCGGCAACAACCTGCGCGCAGGTTGCAGTCTCACCCGAAATAGCTATGGGGTGCCACAGAATCAGGTTTCTGCAGACAGAAGAGGGGAATTACTGTACCTTAAGCCTTTATTAATCTTACAATCAATCAACACAGTCCTTAACAGCATTTACCCATGATATCTTTGCAGTTAGATAACAATAGTGACTTGCTTAACCCTTACTGGGAATTACAGCGAAGCTTATTAACAGCGGTGATCTTGATTATCAGATATATCTAGTTATTAATGCACAAAAGATAAACAGAAACATAAACAACACAAGAACCACAACACCAGATATAACATGGTTCACCCCCAGTGTAGGGGTTACGTCCACAGAACTGTGTTTTATTCAACTTGCTACAAAACCATAGTTCTGATCTGCGCACTCAGCTGCAGATCCCTTCAGTCCTTAAAAGCCGTGCACACAGCAGTAGGCCTCTGCGCACACAGCTGCAGATCTTCTTAACCTCTTACAAAAACCCTCTGCGCACACAGCTGCAGAGGTCGTCCACGCAAACAGCTGGGACTTAACCTTTCTTTTCAAAACAACCTTAGCTTTGCGTTATTTCTCTTTACATCAAAAACCTAACCTTTCTTCTTTACGCAAGTGCCTATTTATACAGCGAACTGTTTACAAAACATGGATTCAAACCATGGGCATCCCAAACCCTAAATCCTGGACATAAACCATGGGTTTATTACAAAAAAAGGATTTTAACTTACCCCGACACCCCTAAGACTATTTTGAGCCGTAACTCCGCTTACAAACACTTCTCAAAAACCACGGAGTTACCCAAACTAAGGACCCTTAAAGTACACGTCCCAGCAGGCCCCTAAGACTGACTAGTGGCCTGTCCCGGGACACACCTTCATTCTTCTGTCGGATGCAGCTTCTTTGTAAGCGTAGCAAACTGAGTATTGAGACTGTGCATGATGTCATCAGCTGCTTTCTCTTTTTCCACTAACTCCTGTAGCACAGTAGCTGACACCTCACTGGCCTTCTCTTGCGCGAATGCACCATATTCCTGCAGGATTTTGAACTGGCTATCCACAGCGGAGCTTACTTCCCAGGCCTCGCTGACCAGAGGCTGGATGGAGTCTTCTAACTCAGCTACCTTCACCCTATGTGACTCAATTTCCTGCTGGAGTTCCTTGGTGCGCTTTACTTGAAGCATTTTCTCCATGGGTGGAAGAGTCCTGATTTCTGCTTTTACGGTATCCAGTTCTGCTTGTCGCTGCCTAATGGTTTCTTATAGCTGGCCTATTTGTGGGTTTTCCTGCAAGGTTGTCCAAACCTCAACACTGTCTACCAGTAGCTTGGAGGTACTGCTCACAATGTCTGAAATCTTTGCTGCGGATGCCCGAATGTCTGCGCGACGCTGCTCTTTAACTTCAGGTGGACTTTCAGGCTGGATGCAGAGTTGGAGCTCCGCGATCTAGTTCTCATGCTCTGCTTTGAGCTTCTCAATTTCAGTACGGGACTGCTGCGCATAGTCTTTCAACCTAGCAAGTCTATCCTCTGGTTCTTCCACCTGCTCTACGTCGAAGTCAGGGAGACTCCAACAGGCTTCATCCAGCACGTGGACCAATGTGATCCGTTTGCGCTTTGCGTCCCTCTTTCGCTGTTCTGCTGCTTCCAACTGTGCTTCGAGGCTATCCTTCTGCTTCCTGATGTCATCCAACTGGGTCTGGGAATATTGATCTCAGGCCTGAATTTCCTTGGCTATAGCAGACTGGCAGAGATACAGTTCGACCATGGACATTTTGGTGTTATCAATTTCGACTCTCATGGTCATTTCTGCGTGAGACGCTGCATCAGTTGTGATAAGGGCAGCAGCGTATATTTGGCCCTTGTTTTCATGAGCTGGCCATTGCCTTGGTTCGGACTGCGTGCTTACTGGTGCGCGGCTTTCTACTGTGCTAGTTGCGGAGTTTGCGGCCAAATCCTTTAGCTCCGATATGAGGCGTGCTACCCCGTTGATGGCATTCAATTGGACAGCGGTGAATTCTGACCATTTTTTGGTGATGACTTCGGTAGACTTTGACAAAGCCACATCAAGCTCCTCACTGGTCAACCCGGGTGCTTCGTCAATGTTCTTATCTTTTGACGCCTTTGCTTTTTTCCGAGAATGCGGTTTGTTTGCTTCCTCTTCATCAGGAATCTTGCGCTTCAGCGGCGTAATAGGGTCGGGCGTGGTTTTGACCGAGTCCTCCCCTTCATCTTCGTCGGTTCCCCCGCCTCCACCCTGGTTGCTATCATTCTGCTACGACTCAGTCTCTTCGTCGCTGTCTTCCAAGGGAACTTGCTGCTGTGATCGACTAGTCCCTACGCCCACATCGGTAACTGTTGGGACTGGAATATGGGGTTGCTTTCCTACATCTTTCAACCATTCTCCTGGCCATTGCTAAGTTACTGCCCGGATATTGTCCTCATTGACTAGATATGGTAGCTTATACCATCGATGTTGTTCATCTGTGCGGGCCTGGATGAATGTGTGATGCATGTCGGCACTGAAGGTGGCTGCGCCGTGATAGTGGGAGAATACCGTTTGACTGAGCCGCAGAGTTTTTGCTACCTGAAACTGGATATCCATCATGCAAAAAGCAAACGCATAATTTGTCGCCTACTGGTTTTTTTTATCCTGGGAGACCCATAGTGATGCATACTTGATTGCGAGGGGCGTGTTTTCCAAAACATCAGGGAACTGTGTCTCAAGAGGCACCCGCCATCCTACTAATGCTATAAGGACGAGTAACCAGGAATAATGGAAGGGCCTACCTTTCTCCTGCGCCTCATAGGCATCTTCCAAAAATTCCTTCGCGATATAGTCTGCCCAGGTATAGCTATAACCCTCGGCGCAGTTCATGGCAATTCGGATAACCGGGGCAGGCACTTCAGTGGGTCTGCACTTTCGGATGACTTTGCAAGCAAGGAGCTCAGCTACAAAACGGATATTGTTTTCCTGAATCGCAGCAGTGTGATATCCCCGTTTCCCCTTTGTGAGGCCAAAGCGCTCCTTCATGGTCTGCACGAGCTTTGTATCCTCATGCTTCGACAGGAATTCGGTCACCGGGTTAGGCCCTGCTCTAGGTAAGCCAGTGATCCTCTGAATAAGCTCACCATTGATATGGACTTGCTTGTCTCCTATCCATAAGAAGTCATCATGAACTAATGCCAACAGCTGTTTAACAACCATGGTCACATGTGGGCCGCGACCAAAGTGGGGAACATCCAGCATCTTCAGCAGGCCCGCTTGATCCAAGCCGGCCGCCCACTGCTTGAATTCTACAAATGTCGCATCGTCGTATTTGACATACTGTAAGTAGTTTTTTGGTGCGAACTGTGGAAACTTGTTACGGTCACTTGTATCGTGGTCTGAATACTTGAGCCAGTCTATCTTCCTTGTCATGGACCCAATCCTTAGCACACCTTGTGGCAGGGAGGGGGTATTAATGATGAACTGCTTGCTTTGTCGAGGGGGTTTAACCCTTGGTCGAAGAGGTGAAACATATGGTGGCCGTCGTGGAGGAATACGTTCCTCCCCATTGCAGGGGATTTCTACTGAACCAGGTGGATCCATTCCGGAATCCCGCGATGTCTGCCCAGATTGCTTGTGTCGGTCTTCGTTCCGCTTAGAATGAACTTCAGGCTTGAACTACTTCCTAGCAGACCGTGTTTGCATTGGTGGTCTCGGTGCTGGTAGGGTTTCCTCACGTGCTGCAGGTGCAGGTGGGGGATGGAAAATATGCTGCAGACTTGTCTGTTGAAATTCTCTCAAAATATTCTGAAGCTCTTGATCAGCGGACATAGGGGCAATTGGAAGACTGCATAATGTGAAATGCCGATGCCTGAGGGTCTTCTTATGCAAGCCACCGTTCATATCGGCCATAAATGTGCATTGAAGGCACCAAATCTGACAGAGATCCTGCACTAAATTTTGGCGGGTACTCATAGGACAGGTAATTAAGGCAATTAACGTACCGGTGCCGCCAAATCGGCAATGTCCCAACGGCCGGTTTTTATGCTGCGACGTAATCAATATCGCACTTGCATCATGAAGAGGACCTCCGTTAGAACGAGTATCTTTGACATAACCAGACAAGGTCTGCGACCAAGCTGTGAGCGTCACACCCATATCGTTTTGTGCCAACCCACCTGGGAAAAACTGGGTTAGTGCTCTAGTGCCATCCATCTCAAGGTGCCTAAGCCTACTGTCCACGAACAGGTTTTCTGGTCGAAGCACGACTGTCCATATCCTGTAACAAGGTTCCAAATGGTCCTGTAGCCTTCTCGGCCTATCACACCTGCTGTGCGCCTTTTGGAGCTGAGCCGCAAATTGCAGGTAGAGGGATTTCAGACGAAGTTCCCAGCCAAGCAGATACTACTTATGGATAGTCCCTCGGCGGTCGGAGGTAATGCCTAATGCTGAGTCCAAAATCTCCTGTTGCTGTGACTCTAGCCTCTATGCAGTGGGCTCCTCTGGGTCTGTCGAACTCTCAGAAGTGATTAAGGTTCTCGGCTGCGACCCAATCCATCTGAGGGATTTAGTAATTCTGGCACATCTATGGCCATGGAGCTCATACAGTCGATTCTGCCAGCTTTCTAACCCATCATCTGAGTCGGTCATACATGAGCTGTCACATTCCCAATCCATAATACCTTTGGCATTAGGGTCAATATAATCTTCTTCCTGCGCTGTGATATTATAAATGTGCTCCAGAGCATCCTGTTCCTCGTCTCTGAGTGGTTCTGTATATCTTTCTCCTTGGGACGGGTCCAGGGGTATTATAACTTTCAAACCTTTTCCTTCGAAGGTCATCTGTCGCTTCTTAAGGTCAATGACTGCATCGTTAGCCATTTCCCACTCAATTCCTAATAGGGCCGGATAGGGATTGCTATCATCCACAATCTCAATAACTTCGAAATCCGCGCGGGTGCCGACCCCATCAATGTCTATTGGGACACTAATGAATCTCCCCAGGGGCACAATCCTTTGCTGGTTGGCTAACCTCAACTGTATAGGGGACCAAGCAAGGGCAGGTTTTCCCATTTGTTCCCAGGTTTGCTTGGTGAGAACATTGACATCAGATCCTAGGTCCAGAATGACATCAGTCATATCATACTCCCCTATCTGAACATTCAATCGCATTTCCCTACCTGTTCTTTGGACACGATTAACAGTTTTCTCCTTATCAATTCTCCTCTGAGGTTCTGTGAAAGCAAGAACTTTTTGCAGCTCTTTTAAAGCATTCTGATTCTGTAAGAGTTTCATACAGCTCTGTAAGAAGGAGAGAGTGTACTTACTTTGTCCGTCGAAGCATCTTGCGGTTGCGACTCTTGCTGAGGATGTTGCGTAGGTACTACAGCTGCCTCCATGACTGGCTCTTGGTCGCTTACACTATCAAGTGCTGGGGCCTTCACGGGAGTCTTATGAACGCATGCCCCGACAGGCTATTTCTCTGCATTCCGTAGGTGCATCGTAGCTCCACTCCGCATGACAACATTAACGGCTGCGGCTGGTCTTTGCTCGACATAAATCAACTGAATATTCTGGGTGGGACCACTGTTATTTCCCTGAATCTTAGCTATCAACTAGGGACATTGTTCAATAACATGATCCACTGCGCGGCAATACCGGCATGTCGTAGTGGGGTTCTGACATTCCCTAGCCAGATGCCCAGCTTGGTTACAATTATAACACACCACCTGTCCTCTGCCTCTTCCAACCATGCCACCACGACCCCGGTCTCCAAAAGCACCCCTACCAGATGCACCTCCACGGTACCCATAGCCATCATTGCTCTGTCCCTCATTTTGCACCCGGTAGGCATTGTAGGTGCGCTCTCTCATGAGGTCGTAGCTGCGACACTCATCCTCATTATGGCCGATGGATTTACAGAACTTGCAGTATGGGTTTTTGGGGACTTGCACATACCTCTGTAGTAAATGGAAGTCTTCAGGTCTGTGCTGGCCCGCTATCCGACAGATTTCACAGTACAAGACGGTTGGCGTAAGCGGGTTTGGCGCACCATGATTCATGTAAGGTCTTACCACTGGGCACTGTTCCCAATCGTGTCCTTCTGTTCGACAGTGCGTACACCAAACCTCTTCGCGACCAGTTTTTCCCTTCTTCATATCACGAAGCTCGAGAGCCATCGCAGCCAACTGCGCTTGGATTTGAATGATGCCAGACTTATCTTCGACCGAGGCGGTCTCAAGCTTCATGGCGACTTCCAGAGCTTCCTGCTGGTTAGCAATCTTCTGTTGCATGAGGGGGGTTCTTATATGTGGTAACAACATTGCAATAAACCATTCCTTGTGCTACGCAGGGCTAATGGTGAAACTGACTTGGTCTAGTAGGACTTTGAACCTATGGTCGAAGTCCCACACCGATTCGTCGCATCACTGCTGGATCTCTTTTAACTCAGTGATGCATTGTGACTCTGATTTGGGCTTCTTAAACTCCTTGATAATTGCGACCTTAATATCTGCTAAGGCAGGATTCTGAGTACTGGAGAATTTCATGAACCAAGTCAAAGCCCGGTCCCAGAAGGAAGTGATGAGCTGCGCGCATTTCACATCTGGATCTGTAATCTGCTTAGCATTCCATACCGCTTCACATAAAAACCAGAACTATTCTGGATCCTCTGATCCAGTCCCTTTGAAAACAGGGAGCTTAATATCGTCAGTCAGGTGGGCCATGGTAGATCAGGGCGGGATTGGAGGGGGACTGGAGGTCGAGGGTGGGGGATTTACTGGGGTAGACTATCCTGCGACAGAAGCACTCGGGCTAGAGTGACTTTCAGACTGCGACGGAATTCCAGGGGTGACAGGGCGGCGCTGCGGAGTTACTGGGGGGTTTGTAGTGGAGGGGTTCGCTTCAGGGTCTGACTCTTCGGGGTTGATGGGGGGGGGTGTGGTATCCTGGCCGAAGGAATAGGACTCAAAATCTCGCTTGTATCTCTTTCCACTTCGCAGCAAACCACTTTGCTCGGCGAGGGAATCGTCACTTGCAAACATATGTTAGTAACACAAAATCTAATAGTCTAACTCAAATCTAGCAATATTCCTTTTTCAACCAATAACATTTTAATTCTCAAACTCAATAAATTTAAAATCTTACCCCTCGGTCCTTGGAAGAACTGTCGCTCAGCTTCGCTAAAAGAAGTGCTCGTGTCGATGGCAAACTCTGTGACAAAGGCCTCAAGGGTCCGCGTGGTCCAGAAATCAACCACGCGAGATATCTCGTTGTTCACGCTTTTCACCAGATTAACTCTTGCGGGGGTCCAAGCAGGAAACCGTCCTTTGCGAGAGTTCGTCCTTCTTTCAGCTAACCTGGATAACCACTGATACGACTCTATGTGGACACTACCAAAGAAAATTTCATAAACATCACAAAAAACATACCTTTGTAAAAAGTCTCTGGTGCTTCGACACGGATTTTTGTTCTCTTGCTCAGCGAAGTTCAAATAAGTCTTGTCAAGCCAATCACCGATTTCCTTCACAGAGGGCCTCCAGATCATAGCCCTCGAGGTACGACGTAAACCCCTCTTGCGCAGATACTGAGTTCTCCCGGCAACAGAACCACTTTGTTGGGCAATAGGGCAGACCCGGGTTTAAACCTTTTGTGTCGCACCAACAAAAGACCCACGGTGTTGGTCCTTTCAGCAACAACCTGCGCGCAGGTTGTAGTCTCACCCGAAACAGCTATGGGGTGCCGCAGAATCAGGTTTCTGCAGACAGAAGAGGGGAATTACTGTACCTTAAGCCTTTATTAATCTTACAATCAATCAACACAGTCCTTAACAACATTTACCCATGATATCTTCACAGTTAGATAACAACAGTGACTTGCTTAACCCTTACTGGGAATTACAGCGAAGCTTATTAACAGCAGTGATCTTGATTATAATATATATCTAGTTATTAATGCACAAAAGATAAACAGAAACATAAACAACACAAGAACCACAACACCAGATATAACGTGGTTCACCCCCAGTGTAGGGGTTACGTCCACAGAACTGTGTTTTATTCAACTTGCTACAAAACCATAGTTCTGATCTGCGCACTCAGCTGCAGATCCCTTCAGTCCTTAAAAGCTGTGCACACAGCTGCAGATCTTCTTAACCTCTTACAAAAACCCTCTGCACACACAGCTGCAGAGGTCATCCACGCACACAGCTGGGACTTAACCTTTCTTTTCAAAACAACCTTAGCTTTGCCTTATTTCTCTTTACATCAAAAACCTAACCTTTCTTCTTTACGCAAGTGCCTATTTATACAACGCACTGTTTACAAAACATGGATTCAAACCATGGGCATCCCAAACCCTAAACCCTGGACATAAACCATGGGTTTATTACAAAAAAAGGGATTTTAACTTACCTCGACACCCCTAAGACTATTTTGAGCCGTAACTCCGCTTACAAACACTTCTCAAAAACTGCGGAGTTACCCAAACTAAGGACCCTTAAAGTACACGTCCCAACAATTCTTTTTCTGATAAAGTGTTTATCTTACAGTGCACATAAGAAGTGTTACCTTTGTTATATATCTTGTTCAGAAAATATTTATGTCCATAAATGATATATCCTGATATATGGATGCAATATGTGTCCTATGTATTATAGATTAAATATGGTTTATGTTATGTTTGATATTCATACTCACATGGTATTTGGAATTGTTTACTCCTTGTATCATTCCTTGTTGTAGATCACTTTCCTTATTACCATGATACTTATATATTCCCATAAACAATACAGAATGCAACCATTTCTTAGATCCAAATCTTTCTTGTACAAGATGTCTAGGCTTTGCACCTCTATACTG
Source organism: Pseudotsuga menziesii (assembly GCA_001517045.1). Taxonomy (NCBI): domain Eukaryota; kingdom Viridiplantae; phylum Streptophyta; class Pinopsida; order Pinales; family Pinaceae; genus Pseudotsuga; species Pseudotsuga menziesii. The sequence continues at coordinate 182,169 of LPNX010516233.1, read as the reverse complement.
TAGGTATAAACTCTAGTGCAAATAGGAACCAAAACAAGGCTTTGAATAGAAGAAAACACCATCAACCATGAGACAAGCAATGAGGCACGTGGAAACTAAACAAGGTCCAAACAGGAAGTATGGCATAAACTCTAAAGAAAACTAGGTAACCCCAAACTGTCAACACCATCGAAGGTACATGTACATAAATCAAAGTAACGAATTTCAAAAACCTAAGGCACTGAGTATTGAATGGGCATTCCAATATTGAGCTATTGAGAGATAAATGCACGCCCCCAAAATAAAATGATCCTCCAGAATCAATCCTGACACAAAAGGCCTTATTAGGTACTCATTTACAACCAAGAAAACATCATATGTTGAGTATCCCTATGGATGTGCATCCATCTCACTAGATTGCATGGGTTGCTAGCAGTTACAACCACCAAGTCAATATAGGAATCGAGGTTGTGTACAAGGTTTGTTGTGAGTATTTTCACACCCACACAGGTGAAAATGCGTGTGCCTCTAGCTTGGAGAAGCTGAAATAGGAGCGTAAAAATAGGTAAAATAAAGTAAAATATAAACTAAGCTAAGACAAACTAAGGAAATGGACCAAAGTATTCATGCATACAAGTCATACAATAACAACTTACCAGTAACAGTAAACAAAAATAGTAAAAGTGACAAGTAAATAGTAAAATGTTTTTTTGTTTTTCACACAAGAGCAATGCATGACAAAGGTGTTGAATCTAAACCACATTGAAGGAATTAGAGGTAATAGAGGGTTATAGGTTTAAGGGGAAATTTTGGGAGAGTAATGGTGTTGTAATGGAGATATGGAACTATAAGGGATGTATAGATCTCAAATGGTAGAATGTGTATCTATGTATATAAAAATGGGGGCCTCCACCCTTCTACCAGTGGTAACTTTGCCCTTGGTTTTGGGTGTCCCATGGTATTGTTCCAATGTTTTGGTTTTGGGAGACCCATGGTAGGTATTGATATTTTCCCTTTCTTTTTCTATTTTTGAATTTTGTTTCCCCTTTTTATTTTTTATTTTTGCATTTTGGGGATTATTTCCTATTTTTATGTGAGAAAATAAGTATTTTAATCAAATATGGTAAAAAAGATAGATTTTTGGGTTGGTGGAGGCCGAAACTTAAGAAAATAGGTGTAAAGGTATTGGAACGTTCTAGCAAATATCTACCTAAAACTTAAACTATATGGAAAATAGAAACACAAAATTATTGCAAAGTAATATAAAAGTGACGAGCATAAGTCAAGCTGGTGGTTCCCAAATTGATTCATTTGGTTCCTCTAATGATGGACTAAAGGATTTTGGGGCAAGAATGATTGTTTCCTCTAGCAAAGGATAATTAGGTGGAAACAAAGCTTGGTATTATTGTTGATATTCCTCATGTTTTTGTTTAAATGCAACTTTGTGCAGTCATGGAGCTTCAACATGTGCTTTCAACTTCATGAATTTTTTAGATACAATTTATTTAGAGGCTATAGCCAACTTTGCAACCAGTGAGGCTTTCGTGTTCTCCTTGCTCAAATTTTCCTACTATGTTTATGTTGTGGCTAACTTTCACTACAAGATTTTGAATGATTTTCCACTAAAAAAATGTTCAATAGATTTCTCTACCGAGACACCTCATTTAAATGGTCGGTTCCATGACCAACGGTATCAAGATTTAATGTTGAAAAATTTACAAAAAATGTTCTTCAAACTTACTAAAATGACTATCTAAAATAATGTCTAACATAACATCTAAATATCATTACAAGGAAAAGACCAATCATTGGAGGTTTAAGCATAAGCACTTCTCCCTTTTGTTTTTAGAGAAAGTGAATAGGCATTTGTTTAGTACATGATTTTTTGTGGTACATCTAAATCCTTAATACTCATTGGTGCATTAAAATATATAGATGTAAAAAACATCCTCTAGCCTTGTGAAATCAAAACATATAAACATGAAATGATTATTATTAATTATGATGCATCAATGGCTAGTGTTATAGGGTGTAATTTTAAGGTAAAAGGGAAAATCAAAATTTGTAAAAAATAGACCTTCCTAATCTCCTTGTTAAATCTATATAAGAGAGTAAAGTATTTCGATGTGGGAAGAAACTAGAGACCTGTGTATGCATTGAGGACAACATGCTCTAGCTCGTGGGTAAAAATTGGAAAAAAAAATATTTTCGACTTTAAAGCCAGGCCTAATGTGATCAAACTTTACCACAATGATAAAACTTTATTTTTTCATCAATATATTCGAATATGAATCAATTTATTTTTCTTTTAAATTTTTGACAAAATTAATTTAAAATGTTATAATATGCATTACAACTATTTATCCATAAAATTGATAAAATTTTCTACAACTATAAAAAAAATCCTTACTACCATCCATTAAAATCTATAAATAACCTTATTACCATCCATTAAAAAAACAGAAAACTATGAAGGTTCATTACAAAAGGAGGATTTAAATGGATTCAATTTAGTTTATGCATCATTATCTTTAGTAAATAGTACAATGATATCAAATCATTCTTCCTTAATACTCAAGTTTCATTTTTTTTAACACATAAAACTATGAATGTCCATTACAAAAGAGGATTTAAATGGATTCAATTAGTGTATGCATTATTATTAGTTAATATAATGAAAGCAAATCATTCTTCCTTAATAATATATATAGAGAGAGAGAGAGAGAGAGAGAGAGAGAGAGAGAGAGAGAGAGAAATTTATTTATGTATTATTAATTTTCATATGATTTATTAAAAAATATATTAAATAACTTAAACTTATCTATCAATTAAAACTTTAATTCTTTTAATAATATACATTATGCAATTAACATATTCTATTATATTTTTTTAACAGAAATTGTAAAAGGGTGTATATTAAAGGGTCTGTGCACAACCATTCAGTATAAAAATATAGTAGAAAGAAGATGATAGATGGGGATGGGGGAGAGAGTATGAAACAAAACCAGCCCAAAGAGAGGGCATTCTAGAGCCGCTATAGGAGTTCCTATTCTGAATTATAACAGTAGTAGTGTAAATTCGAATAAAGTGTTGATTTAAAACTATACAAAAAAACATGTACTAGATGGAAGTCATTTGGGTTTGCCTGGAAACCCCACAGGTTGGGTGACAGAGTCTTCATCCATTCTCTGAACAACTACTCCATGATTATCTTGAATGTCGATGCCCTGGTTCAACTGCACCAATTTCTGGAGATCTTCCTGGATGCGATCGATTGTGCCCATCATCTCTTTTAGGTCCCTATCATGATCATCAATTATTGAATCGTGGAAATTGGTCTGATAGGAGACATAGCACACATCATCTACCAATTACTTGACATCTTTTGTTGTTTCCCTATTGTCAGCAATTCCAACAGCCACGAAGTCTACCAAATTCCTAATGTTTACCTTCAAATCATCAAAACCTTCCTTAACGTCGCGTTGAACTGGGCTCATGCCTCTGTGCTCCATGCTAATTGAAGGGGGAAGATTGTTGCTGCGTAAATTCTGACTTAACTCAAGGGGAAAAGCAGTAAGCCTTTCCACAAATTCTCCAACGAGCAGCTGAGAGAGAGCACCCTCTACAGGAGCCACAAATTTCTGAGTGGACTCGAGAGGTAAAACAAAAGGCCTATCCACTGTGTCACCAAGGAGCAGTAGAGAGGGGGAGCCTTCTACTTGAGACACGAAGGAAAAGAGTGAAGCCTCAGGGCGCACAAGTAGAGAGGAGAAGTGGCTCACGAGCTCGCCAAATACAGAATCCAAAGGCTGGGTGAAGGTAGGTCGAGAGAAACTCAGAGACAGGAAAAGCGTGGAAAGAGACCTCCCATATGGAGGCAGGGAGGGATACTGCAAAGTGGACTGCAACTCTACGCCAAGAGAGATTTCAAATCTAGTGAGAAACAAATGCATAAACGGAGGAGGAAGACGGAGGGTGTTCATATCCTGTATGAAGGCCATTGCGTGTGTGAGAGGATAGACAACGACGTGGGAGCAGGGCGCGATGTGAGGTAAGGGAAGGACACAATTTAAGAGAAGGGACAGATCGTAATGGAGGGAGGGTGGGGGAAACCACACGTCCCAGCGTGAGTTACTCAGGCTGCCAAGATGCAACACTATAACCAAGGCCAAGGTCATGAGCATTATCAAATTGAGGCCTAACAAAGGAGAAGAAGGCCCATGGAGAGACTTAGCGAATAGATTTAAAACAAATCTCTGAACCATTGAAAGAGATGGAACCTTGGGGGAGAGAGGCGCCTCTATTTCCCAACTTATCAGCCTTTGCATTATTCGCTCCTAGTATGTGGTAGTAGGAGATGCTAGGAGGAAGAGGAAGATGAGTGATCATGTCGTGATAGCTCCTGCATTTTATAGAGCTTGTTGAATAACCTACTTGCATCTTGAGGATGACATGGTGAGAATCCCCAAAAACTAGTAGGCTTGAAATGATTATTCAATCTAGCATTTCCAATCCTTGAAGAAGAGCCAACCACTTGGCCTCATTGTTGGTCTTGTGTCCAATCCCCACACAAAGGTCTTTACAATTTGTCCTCTAAGGTCAATTAACATATTCTATTATATTAAATAATTTAAATTTAATTATTATCTCAAAATATAATTTAATAGAAAATATACCAACAAAACAATTTAACATAAAATTAAATTATTATTTTTAATTAAATAATTATTTTATTGTAAATTATTTAAATATATAAAAATGTTAATATATATATTTATATGTTTAATAAATTAAAATACATTTACATTTCAAATTACATTATTTCTATTTGAGTAACATTTATAATTTTTAATAAAATGATAAACATCTCATTTATTTTTTATTTTTTTATTTAAATAGCATTTGCTACTTTCAAAATTAAATTTTATAGATAGCAATTAATGTTGCGTACATGTAAATGAAATGGATAAACATTGAAACGGAGACGTCGACAACGGAACCGTGGGAATCGTGGAAAGTGCAACAACGAACTTTTATTGAGAGCAGAGGTGAGGTGTATATAGACGTGAACTTTCAATTTCAATTTCAGAGGAAATGCATGCACCGCGTTAAAGCTGGTCGGCCATCACCAATGAAATAATTGTTTGTGGTGTGAAATCTTAAGTAAAGAACTCGACACGTGTTCAAATAACAAATAGTTGTTTGTGGTGTGAAATCTTACGGTGTAGAACTAGACACGTGTTTAAATAATAGACAAAACGTACATCGAGATTTCACATGGAGCTAAAGGAAGTGAAGATGGTGTACCGTGTTTGTTATCCGACAAAGTGGTCCAACCCAAAAGTGTCGGTGCTCCACTTTCTACTAAGTTCCAACTTCCAGCTATTGACATATTCATCCAGGTTTAAATTTCTCAATGGCATGCTTGTGAACTTTGACAAAATAAATACCCTACTTGTTGCTTCTTAGGAAAATGAGTTTCCAATGGCATTTTTATAGGTTAGATGGATTTTTTTAGTGAAAATAAAACTAAGAACATGTAATCTTAATGAAAAGTCAAAGTTGATTAACATGAGAGAGGTAAGGAGAGTTTATATTTATAAAAAGTATTCCAAGATGTCATAAGCTAGTTGTATGCATCAAATGTTGTCTTACATTGAATGATTGTTTCATACAATATTAAGAAAAAGATTTAAACATAGGAATGAGGACTCTAACACTTCATATAAATATTTGGAGCATAGAGGCAAGTAACACACTCTTAACTTATTACTTGATTAAAAAAGAGTGAAAACGATAAAAGTATTGTGAATTTAGGATAAGAAATAGTATGCAAACTTCAAAAAAGAAGGAAAAATTAATTAGAAAGAATGAAGATGGGACTTAATATGCATCTTGTGATGAACAATGTTTCAAATCAATTTAGTTATTGCTTCATTAATACTTTGAAATCCATCAATAATGAATTGTCTCTTCTTTTTACGCTATATGCAAAGAGCGATGTTAAATAAAAATAGATTTTGTAACATTAAATAAGAATATTTTTTTTCACTTTTAAAATAAGGTAAATAAACCCCACTTATATACACGGATATGTTCATTTGGTTGATAGGGGCAAGGGATCCTATGAGGCCCATGGATATTGTTATGGTGAACATTAGGCAAATGAGAGAATACAATGTTACTTATGGGATTGTTGCTAAAGCTAGAAACGCTCTTACTTTTAATATATAGCTATATCTATTAGTAATTCAATAAGACTAGGCTTTCAATGTGTTCATGCTAGTATTAAGTCTATAAGAAGGAGACTAAACACATGGCCATTCCACTTCCCAATGAGATTTTGGTTGGAATATGGTAATTTTTTTTTCAAGAAATCCAAATTTTGTGTTGTTCAAATCATAATTTTGAATCTAGAAATGAATTTAGTGCCCTCAAAATCCACAAGGAACCCATATTCTATGAATTTAAGCAATATTATCTAGATTTTTGAGAATTTATGCAAAATTTCTATTAGACACCATTGAAATCGTGGTGGAAAAATCTACTTCGAAGGGTTGAAATCGTCGCACATTTAGGCTACGCAAGTCTATAATTATGTATAAGTAATTGGACTTCCTCTGATGTTTTAGAAATAAAATGTTTTCTTTCCTTTCAAACTAATTGAACTAACTACTCTCTAATGTTTTTAGAAATATATTTTTTTGCGTTTTCAATTCTGAATAAAAATCAGCATAACCAATGTTTAGGATCAAATTTCTATTTTCAAAGTTGATTAAAACCCACCATGGCTTGCCACTCCTTCCACCATGGCTTGTCACTACTTCCTTTAGATTATTCTACATGTGGGATACAAATTCTTCAATTTCTTTTACTCTTGATTTTTTATTTTGTTACTTGATAATTTATTTATTAGGTATTATTATTACCTTACTTTGTTTTTAAAAGTTTAAACTAAATTAATATATATTAATAAAATTACTTTTCCGTCATCATTTTTTATTTTGTTATTTGATAATTTATTTATTACATATTATTATTACTTCACTTTGTTTTATAAAGCTTAAGCTAATAGATACTAATAAAAGTACTTTTCCAAATCTTTAATCGTCATCATTTTTTTTAATAATAGAGAAGAAAATCATGATTATCTTATCATTTATGTTACACATAACTATTTAAACATTTAACACTTCATTAAATGTTATAGTTAAGTTTTTTACTCGTAAAAAATTCAATTTTTTATATTGAAATTTCCATGATTTACTTTCAATTTGCTTGGTTAATTCAATTTTTTATATTGAAATTTCCATGTTTTACTTTCAATCTGGCTTGGTTATTATTTGAAGAGTTTAAATATTTAAAAATAATTATGGAATAAACATTTATGCCAAACACTTATCGAAATAATCAATTCTATGATCAATAATCCCAAAATTAAACGCTAAAAGAACTATAAAAGATAATTTGTAACCAATAAAATAACATATATCTATTAGATATCTCTACAATGAAAATACCAATTAACAAAAAATTTGGTGGACACGTTTTTTCTTATTAATTTTCTAGCATATCTTAGGGGCATTACGATAAAGAAACTGCATTAGACTTGAAGCAAAACTAGATATGCACAGGCAATGGACACATCACCTTTGTAAAACGCGTGAACCTATTGAAATGTCAAAAAGGGAAAACACTTCACCAAGTGAGGAAAATATGAATGCAAGAAACTTTCAACCAAAAAGGGGCGCTTTTCTACATCAAACTTGGTCATCAGTGGTTAACAAAAAATTAATGCGGCACCTATCTGCCTCAAACTTGGTCATCATTGGTTAACAAAAAAAATTATTCCAAACTATTGAAGTGATCCGAAATATGTAGATTGGCCAAACTTTCCGTTTATTTTTAGTTTTTGGATTCAAATCAATCAATGTTATGGGAAAGTGAATGACATTAAGATAGGAGATTTAAAAAATAAAAGTAAAACAAAAGTTAAATCAAGATATTGAAATTTTATATAAAATGTAAAAATACATTACATTAAATTTGACAGAATTGTATTTTTTTTGTCAACTTTTTTTCTACTAACTTAATGAAATATTTATAGTTATTTTGATTTTTTTGAAATGAAATGATTTTTAATAGTAAGAGTATTAATTATTATTATTTATTTATAATTAAATGGTGTTTAATTTATAAATTGTATTTCATTTAAAGTATATTAAACTTTGGTTGTTCCTAAGTTGTTAGCTCACATGTTACTAAATTGTATATAAGAATGGAATTTAACCTTTAAAATAATAATTTGATAATTATTTTAATCGGTAACAAGTTGTGTTTTTAGTGGTTTGTCTTATTTTAAATAATAAATAATAAGATCTATGTATATGTTTTTGTCTTTTTTTTGCAAAGTATAAGTTGGAAAAAATTAAATATAATGAATGAATAAAATTATTAATTCAAGGAGTTTGTGAGTCTATTTTACTTTGTAATATCCTTTCTACTACCTTGATTCTTCTCTAACGAAAATATAGGTAAAAATGTATAGTGTACAA
>LPNX010516233.1:171001-173379 GCA_001517045.1 Pseudotsuga menziesii | reverse complement strand
ATCGATGACATGTGTCATATTAGTGCCTCAAGCATTGGAAGAAGAGTAAAGTATTTACTTGTTGGTCTACAATTTTTAAATGTCATCATAAATTGAGACTAATAGTAAGTTAGATTGGCTAATTACTGTGAGTTCTTATCATTCATATTTTAACATAAATAGTAGCTATTAATTATGACTATGTAAGCTTATAAGGGACACAGCTAAATCTTATTATGAGAATGATAGTTATGCCAAAGTATCATTACTCATTTACTATATATATATATATATATATATATATATATATATATATATGAAGGTTAAAAGGGTTAAACATTCCTTGATGAAGAAGATTAAATTTTGTGGATCTACTACGGAAATGAATTGTGACCATCGATTTTCATCTAGATCGTTCCACTCCTTCCAATCTTCTCCAAGATCTGTCTTCGTGATTTCACCAAATTGATCACTGAAAGGATCAATTTCTTCTGTGATTCAGAAATTAGGTGATACGAAAACACATAGTCATAAGGAGTGAATACGCGATGAATCAAGACATGGAGTTTATTAAAACACATGTAGAGTCTGATCCTCTATTCTTTATTCAAATTTGCGAAAACTCAATCACACACAGAACTCTTATTTTATCACTCCTCCTTCACTCTTATGTGCGTTCCTCACCCATAACTCACACATAACTCACTCATATCTCAGTCATATCTCACTCGTGCTTTTCTAATACATTCATTCAATGTTTTATATCAATTAATAAACCTGTCAGATCCGACTAAGTTGGATATGAGGACCTAATAAAATCAAACCCTAGATGCAAATATCGATTCTTGATGAATTCCACGTAGGGATCAAGGTGAACAAGGCATACCCCCACTTATTACAAATTAAAAACTAACCCTATATGTCTAACCACAAATTCACTCCTTCCATAAGCGATTACATGGAAGGTTAACTCGAATTCTAAGATGGATGAGGATTCATCAAACTGAGCTGGATGCTCTTGGGCTTATGCACAATCATGGACTCCTTTAAAGACACTTTAGATGCCACATAATACTGGAATAAACGGAAAACTCTGACTTTAGGTGACAATTAGGGGTACTCCTAACTTATTTGAAGATGAAGTAAAAAGAGAAAAGATAGGTAATTGAATCAGCTTTCATAATATATAGCATTTATGCAGAGAAAATGTGTGTAAATGATTATAAATTTAGTTTCCATGAAATTGGGTTTTCAAAATTTCAGCACATCTTAACATATATGTTTGTGTGGGTGCAACAATATATGAGGTAAATGATGTCAATTTGGGATAAAATCTTGCAGACATATAAAGGACATATGGGTCTAGTGCAACACTATTTATCCAAAAAAATTCATGAATTATTTTTATTATTATTAATTATTGAAGTCACAAAAGCTTGAAATTAAAACATTATGTGCGGGTACAACACTTTAGGGGCAAAAATTAATGAAATTCTTGATTCTAAATATAATATCGTAGATCTTGATCTCATCTAGTGAACCATATAGTTTTATTGGGAAATGGTGATGGAAATCAAAAGTTATATAACAAACAATCGATGTATCTATTTTTTAAAATTGACATGTGTCACTTAGAAAAATAATTATAAATAAATAAAACATAGTTTTGAAGGAAAAAATTACATATTCAGAATCGTAAGATCGTACTCTACAATATTCTAGATTTTCATAAAAAAATATTGTGTATGTCATAGCAAAACACGCCATCTAAACTGAGCATATTGATAGAGTTCTAAAAGACAAGCAATAGCCCTGGTTTATTTGTCCTAGCCAATAGGTTCGGTAGTCCGAAGCTATTTCCGAACATAATGCCAAACCTTATTCCCACTAATTTTTTTAATTTTAAAATAACACATATGCGTTATAGCTTATTCATATCGCATATGCGATATGATAAAGCTATAATGCATATGCGTTTTTTGTTAACTAATTTGGTATGAGAGTAAAAAACAGTAATGGAATCCTTATCCCATTATAATACCATTTAGACAACACTATGATGGACACAAATAATTCCTCTTTTTAACGGTGAATGAAGCCATGGGCTATGCATCCAAGAAAATAGGGCAGTGAACGAAGCCATGGGCTGTGCATCCAAGAAAATAGGGTGGTGAATGAAGCCATGGGATGTGCATCCAAGAAAACAATAATTCCTCCCATCCTTTGATCTATTCAGCTTCAAGGGAAAATTTGCAACATTAACAGAGAGATTGAAGATTGATTCATGTCAGCGCTCAAAGGACATTATAAAGTCACGAGAATGCTTAGTTGGTAGCTCTTTTGGATATAAAAAATCCAAAATGAGTACCGATGGATCAATGTACACTCTCACTGCAAAC
>LPNX010516233.1:161001-168501 GCA_001517045.1 Pseudotsuga menziesii | reverse complement strand
CCTCCTCATCATCATCATCCTCATCATCATCGTCATCATCCTCATCATCCTCATCATCATCATCACCCTCATCCTCATCATCATCATCATGGTTGTCATCATCATCATCATCATCATCATCATCACCCTCACCCTCATCATCATCATCATAGTCATCATCCTCCTCATCATAACCATCATTGTTCATCATCATCTTCATCGTCACCCTCATCCTCATCCTCATCCTCATCATCACCCTCATCCTCATCATCATCATCATGGTCATCATTATCATCATCATCATCATCATGCTCATCCTCATCATCATCATCATAGTCATCATCCTCCTCATCATCACCATCATTGTTCATCATCATTGTCATCGTCATCGTCAACGTCATGATCATCTTCATCATCATCACCACCCTCATCCTCATCATCATCATCATCATCGTCACCATCCTCATCACCATCATCATCATCATCACCATCATCATCCTCATCCTCATCATGGTCATCATCATCACCACCCTCACCCTCATCCTCATCATCATTGTCATCATCATCATCATCATCATCATCCTCCTCATCATCACGATCATTGTTCATCATCATCGTCATCGTCGTCGTCATCATCATCATCATCATCCTCATCATCATCATCATCAGAGTCATCATCCTCGTCCTCATCATCATCACCATCATTGTTCATCATCATCGTCATCATCATCATCATCATCATTATCATCATCATCCTCATCATCATCATCATCGTCGTCATCATCATCATCACCATCATCCTCCTTCATCATCAATCATCATTGTTCATCATCATCGTCATCACCGTCATCATCATCATCATCATCACCATCATCATCCTCATTGTCACCATCATCATCATCATCACCATCCTCCTTATCATCACATCATCATCACCATCATCATCCTCATCTTCATCCTCCTCCTCCTCCTCATCACCCTCATCCTCATCCTCATCATCATGGTCATCATCATCATCATCATCACCCTCATCCTCATCGTCATCATCATCGTCATCATCATCATCACCATCCTCATCCTCATCCTCATCATCATCACCATCACCATCCTCATCCTCATCATGGTCATCGTCATCATCAGCCTCATCCTCATCATCACCATCATTGTTCATCGTCATCGTCGTCATCATCATCACCATCATCATCCTCATCATCACCATCGTCATCATCATCATCACCATCCTCATCATTATCATCATCATCATCATCACCACCCTCATCACCCTCATCCTCATCATCACCATCATGGTCATCATCATCACCACCCTCATCCTCATCATCACCATCATGGTCATCATCATCATCACCCTCATCGACATCATCATCATCATAGTGATCATCCTCTTCATCATCACCATGATTGTTCATCATCATTGTCATCGTCATCGTCATCATCATCATCATCATCCTCATCATCATTGTCATCATCACCACCCTCATCCTCCTCCTCCTCCTCCTCCTCATCACCCTCATCCTCATCATCATAGTCATCATCCTCATCATCATAGTCATCATCCTCATCATCCTCATTGTCATCATTATCATCACCATCATAGTCATCATCGTCCTCATAATCATCGTCGTCATAGTAATACTATTCATTATAGAAGTTTAACATATTTAGTCCAAGTTTGAAATGCATTTGATATTTAATATTTTAATATTTGATAAGCATAGATTAATGTAAATTGCATATTCAATGAGCACTAAATCGCATATGCGATATATCCCATATGTACTAAATCGCATATGCAATATATCGCATATGCACTAAATCGCATATGGGTTTTGGAGAACATGTAAAAACATTAGAGGAAATTTCAACTCAAAATGGGCCTTTTAACTTTTATTCAAATTCCATGTCATCATGTGTTAGCCAATGAAATTGCTTTAAATTTGAAATACCGTATAGGTCTTAAACACTTTTTTAATATAAATTTGGGGATAGGTATCATAAAAAAAACTACTTTTTTTGTTTGTATTTTTGACATATCTCCCCGTGTTTTTACTCAAATTTCGATCGGGAGAGCTCGTTGGATGCAAAATTAAATTCTGCATCCAACGAGTACCCACTCGGCATACTTTTGATGGACCCCGCTACCCCAAAAACAATAAATACCTGAAAAAATGGAATAATGACATCATCATTCCATTTTTTCAGGTATTTCTTGTTTTTGGGGTAGCGGGGTGCATCAAAAGTATGCCGAGTGCGTAGTCGTTGAATGCGGAATTTAATTCCGCATCCAACAAGCTCTCTCGATTGAAATTTGAGTAAAAACACGTGGAGATATGTCAAAAATACAAACAAAAAGTAGTTTTTTTCTTTTCTTCCTCCAAAATTAATAAATATTATTTTATTATTTTAACTATTATTTTATTAATTCATTTTAGGAGGCCCATTTTGAGTTGAAATTTCCTCTAATGACCTGCCCGTTAATTAAAAATCATTGTATCAATATCGCATATGCGATATATTGGAGGAGCGTTACATCGCATATGCGATATGTGTTGTATAAAAAATGTTGGGTTGCGTGCTGTGGTCTAGGTTTACTGTATCCAAAGACATAATTTGTCTGAACCTACGCACAGAGAATTGTTCAATGTGCAATTTAATCATTACTTACATAATTCCATAGTTTGTACAAGTTTGGGTGGACTTCAATGGGGAATGTACATAATAGAGGTCGAAAGTCAGCAAGGAAGGTGCTTACACCAAAAGAAGCAAAAAGTAAAAAGAAAAAAAGAGGGAAGATTCAAGAAATCGTCGGCATTCATTACATGAGCAAATAGCTCCCATTCCCCCTCAACAGATACCTGACGTAGAGGCCGAGGAAGATAATGCAACACCAAAGGAAGCTGGTTGTATGGAAGTTGATATTATTGATCAATTAGTAAACGAACAATCTTGTGAAGAGTTCAATAATTATGTTACTCTCGATGCAAATGTGACTCAGCAACAACCATGGTCGGTGGTTCAATCTCCCAATCGAAGTTGTCAGCATGTAGTGGATGTAAACGTCACTCCAGCATTTCAAACGGCAACAAATTTTGCATCAAAACGAAAGAGAACTCCTAAATGAATACAAGTGGATGAGAGCGGATTGACTTCCATGGAAGGTAAGGTGGCTAAGCACACTATCCTTCATCATTGTTCTCAAATAATGAAACAATATTTTGATAACAAATCCGAAGCTGGTAAATGCCAATTGTTTTTAGCTTTGCTTAAATCTAGAAATATGGCAACTATTAGAAGAAATTTAGGCATAACAATAATGAAGAATATCGAATCAAGTAATCACATTGTTAAATCTCTTGCTGCTGCATTCACATCGATTGGTAAAAAAACTCGTTCACAAGACTGTAATGTGGCTCATTGTGTGTTGGCCGAATCAATTGTATGTAGATCCACAAGACAACGTCGTTTACTTAAATGCACATCACAAATTGTGCCTTTACATCCAAAGACACTTAAAAAATATTCAGTAAGAAGAGACAACCTTGATGTAGAGGTACAAATGGAAACATTATGGGCATTTAGCGGTAGGTTTCTCCTCAAAGACATGAAGTTAATCGAAGCAGTGAAGGGCCTAGTGCAAATGTTTTGGCATGGTAACACTAGGCCTTCTTCTAACACGAAGGATGTGTTAAAACATTGTAGGGGTTCTAGAAACAATGAACCTCATGTTAAACACTATCTTGACATGACACAAACTCAATTGTTCGAGATGTTTAAAGTTGCCCATGTAGAGCTAAGGCTTGGGCAAAGATCTTTTGAAAAATTCAAGCCTTGGTATGTTAGAATCAATACCATCTGGAACACTTGTTGTTGTAGATACCACATAGAGTTTGACCTATATTACCATACATTTGCACATATATGTCGTTTTTTGCATCCTAACCATGTGCAAAAATGCTCAAGTACAGTACCGCCAATGTCATCTAGAGATTTCATCCATAACATAATGTGTCCAAGGCAAGATGGGCAAACACATTACTTAAAACAATGTGTAGACGGTTCTTGCAACAATTGTGGTGGGCTATCATTATGGTTTGATTGCATCCATGAAAGTGAAGATCAAGCATTTAGGAATGCAATTATCGAGAAGCAGAACTATCAGTATGAGACATATCAGCTACATGATGGAAAAGAAAGCATGAAGATTAAATTGGTGACTTCACAGGTAAATTGTTGAATATGACATATTAATATTCATGTACACATTTTTTTATGTGGTTTATTGGCATATTAATATTCATGTACCAGGTGTGAGTATGTGATTTTATTCCAGAGTTTTGTAAAAAGATCCAATAGTACATTCAACATGTTGATATGGCATGGTGGCAAGATGAGCAATTCAAAATATGCCGAGACACCTTCCCTCTTGGAACAATACTATCAGTGGTTGACTTTGTGGAAAATTACACCCTACAACCACAAAATGGAATTCAAAGCCAATACTATCACTTAGAGCAGGTGAGCATAATGGTGCATATCATGTATCGACATGGGCAAGATAGCAATGAAGAGAAACGTGTGATACTGAAAGAAAGTCACTTCTACATAAGTGATGACCGGACCCATGGCATCCATTACATGCAACATTGATTTAAAATTATTCTATGATCATGTGATAGCTATGGATATACCCTTTTATTGTCGTTTCATTTGGTCAGATGGTTGTGCTGGACAGTTTAAGAATGCATGTGTATTTGAATGGTTGTGTTTGTTGCACATAAAATACAAGGTGTCACATGTATGGAACTACTTTGAAACTGGTCATGGAAAAGGAGAGCACAATGGTGCTGGTGCATGCATTAAAACTGCCATTCGAAGGAAAGAGATGAAGTTTACAGGTGCTCGCCTTCGAGACGTTGCATCTATAGTCAAATGGTGTGCATCTGTCATGGGAGAACAAGCAACAAGGAAACACTTAGTGCGAAGAATATTCTGGGAGGTGACAAATGTGGACCGATCACAAACACATTGGGTGAACATAGTGCATGGAACTCGATAGTTTCATTCAATTAGAAGCTCAGACGACTCGACCCTACAAATTTGGACAAGATTGAAGGCTTGCTTTTGCAGTTCCTGTAGCATCGGTGAATGGGATGATTGTGAGGATACAGATACCATTAATACATGGGATCGAGTGACACTTGGCACCAATTTCAACGGGGTTAATGAAATAGACACATATTTCTACAGACTATGATCACATATCAGATCTCATACAAGTAGGTACATGAGTAGTACCTAAATTAGAAAATGCATTTATGTTTTGTTTACTTGACCTATGTAGAATTTAATTTATGTAGAAATTAGAAATGCAAGACCTTATTTACAAAATGTATTGTTAACTCGACCTATTTCCTTTCACAGGTCAGATATATGCAGTGGTTGCCCTAAAAAATAATGAATGGGGTTCTGACTATTGGTTGGCACGTTGCTTAGAGGGGAAAAAAACCATTCTCGAACCTGTTACAGATGATGAAAATATTGAATTCCCAACCAGCTCGATGGTTATAAAAGGGGAGTACTTGACACTTGCAGCACAACAGAAAAGGAAGGGTGGGTATGTATATCCGGATTATATACAAGGAGCTATTGTATACCACTTCACCAACCTAGTAGTTGGTATAAACATCAAGCTGCGTATACTTGGTCACAAAAATAGGTCACATGTACGATACTTGCTACCTCATATAGAGTACGCAATATTGATGGACACCAATGGCACCAGAGATGATCCGGATGGCCTACTTGTATGAGTGCATTGTTAGGGGCATTATTTAACCTTTAAAGTGAATTCTGAAGCACAATTTCAATTATTTAGCCTTACTTTATTCCCAATGTAATAAACCTGTGATTGACAAATACCATTCACAGACATAATATTATTCAGAGGAAGCTGGACACTATAAACACAATCATAAAACCTCGGGTGAGTTATCTATAAATCATGTTTGCACATTTTCATTGGGTTCTCTTTTTTTTCTTATGATGTTACTAATGTCTATCCTTTCGTGTGCCTGGGATACAAACACCATCTACGACATATTTTAGGCACCAAGAATGGTGTCTTTAGACACCAACAAATAGAGTTCAGAAAATAACAAGCTCTCGAGTTGTTGAAATTTATATTTCTTGATGTTTTTAGTTTAATATATGTTTGATTACGTTGCCATGTACAAATCGGAAACCAACTTGGCTTTCATGAACACCACTTTGCATGCTATCACTAGGGTTGACAAGTTATGAGATGGAACTAGGGTTTACTAAGCAAATTACAAGTTAAGAGAGGGAACTAGAAACACATGATCACCAATACTTGTATGCACCAACTAGGCTTTCATGAACACCAATTTGCATGCACCAACTAGGGTTGACAATGTATGAGATGGAGCTAGGGTTTAGTGAGCAATTTGCAAGTTAAGAGAGGGAACTAGAAACACATGATCACCAATACTTGCATGCACCAACTAGGCTTTCATGAACACCAATTTGCATGCACCAACTAGGGTTGACAAGGTATGAGATGGAACTAGGGTTTAGTGAGCAATTTACAAGTTAAGAGAGGGAACTAGAAACACATGATCACCAATACTTGCATGCACCAACTAGGTTTTCATGAGCACCGATTTGCATGCACCAACTAGGGTTGACAAGGTATGAGATGGAACTAGGGTTTAGTGGGCAATTTACAAGTTAAGAGAGGGAACTAGAAACACATGGCCATCTACAAATTAGAAACCAGCTAGGCTTTCATGAACACCAATTTGCATGCTATCACTAGGGTTGACAAATAATGAGATGGAACTAGGGTTTCGTGAGCAATTTACAAGTTAAGAGAGGGAACTAGAAACACGTGATCACCAATACTTGCATGCACCAACTAGGCTTTCATGAACACCAATTTGCATGCTATCACTAGGGTTGACAAGGTATGTGATGGAACTAGGGTTTAGTGAGCAATTTACAAGTTAAGAGAGGGAACTAGAAACACATGGCCATGTACAAATCGGAAACCAACTAGGATTTCATGAACACCAATTTGCATGCACCAACTAGGGTTGACAATGTATGAAATGGAACTAGGGTTTAGTGAGCAATTTACAAGTTAAGAGAGGGAACTAGAAACACATGATCACTAATACCTACATGAACCAACTAGGATTTCATGAACACCAATTTGCATGCATAAACTAGGGTTGACAAGGTATGAGATGAAACTAGGGTTTAGTGAGCAATTTACAAGTTAAGAGAGGGAACTAGAAACACATGGCCATGTACAAATCGAAAACCAACTAGGCTTTCATGAACACCAATTTGCGTGCACCAACCAGGGTTGACAAGGTATGAGATGGAACTAGGGTTTAGTGAGCAATTTACAAGTTAAGAGAGGGAACTAGAAACACATGGCCATGTACAAATCAGAAACCAACTAGGCTTTCATGAATGCCA
>LPNX010516233.1:141678-151829 GCA_001517045.1 Pseudotsuga menziesii | reverse complement strand
TATATATATATATATAATAAAGTTATTTTAATTATATAATAAAGTTATTTTTATTTGGAATGATTTTATGATTTAAAATTGGAAATAAACAACTTGGTTTATAAATAGATAACTTATAAGTATATATATAAATAACTTTTTTTAGGTGATAAGATGGATAAAAGACACTTTCTAACAAATAACCCTTCCAAACAGGTAAACCAAGAATCTGAAGTTGCAAGTGTCGATGGCGATGACTGCTTGCAAGTGTCGCAGATGTGGCCAAAATGCTGCAGCGAAAACTGCTATAGAAACCCCTTCTTTTGCGGAAAACTGCATAGAAAACTGCTATGGCCAAGAAGCCGCAACAGACAACCCAGCCTACCCCTTTTTTGTTTCTATGAACAAGAAGTGATAATCAACATGACTATGTAAACTCCTTTTGCTTCATGTTTGTAATTAAAAATGGTGTTAAAAATGGTTTGTCATTCTTCCTACTAATTTGGTAAGAAAATTATTTTTTTGTGTTTGATTTTAGAGCAGTGAGCATGTTTCGATGTTTATAAGTTGCCAATATAGTCTATCTTTACAAGAAGTATCAGACTTTGTAAGTTGCCAATATACAAGAATATTTCGATGTTTATTTTTTTAAATAATATTTATAAAAAATTTACATACAGTTTGCCCTTGCATTTAATTTTAGAGTAATTTCTATAAGCTAAAAAACAAAACAAGCGACAATGATAACTAATGATATTTCTATTAAACTTATCAAAAACCTGAGATAACAAATTCAAAAACTTTAAAAAATTTAAATTAAAAATTGAAATAACAAATCCAAAAAACTTTTAAAAAATCTAAAATTTACGATGAATAATTATAATTCCAACAACAATGGATATGAGAAGAAATATTATATCAAAATAACTAATTTTATTAAAAAAATCTTGATCTTTCATTTATATCATATGGAGGGAATAAATATAACACATTATATTACATTGAAATAAAGTAAGAATATGTCAACTTGTGCTTAATTGTATTAGTAAAGGTAAGGTTATGTTGTCATAGTTACTAAGGTTTAAATTTTCATACTTTTAATTGTGTCAGCAAAAGTAGGGTTATGTTGTCATTGTCACTAAGGTTCAAATTCTGGTAGGTGTGATAAGAGAGAGAGCCATGTAAAATTCTAGAAAAAGTTTGGAAAAATAAATATCTTTCTGGTTGCTTTGTTTCTTAGGAAATAGGTATCAAGTCTAAAATATAGCAATTGCTTATTATGTACGTTAGATGAAATTTTTAGTAAAAACAAAACTAAAAACATATTTATCTAATCTTAATAGGTTGAAAAAGTCAAAATTGATTAACATTGAGAGTTTATATTCTTAAAATTTATTTCAATATGCTAGAAGCTAATCATATGTGCCAAATGTTAACTTACATAGAATGATTGTTTCGTGCAAGATTGGCCAAAAGAAGTAAACATGAGAAGGAGGACTCTCATTATTCATATCCACCATTGCTCCATAAAAATATTTTTAGGATAGTGGCAAGTAATATAGCCTTAACTTATTACTCGATTAAAAATATGGAAAAAAAATAAAGGTAATGTGAATTTAGGAAAACAATTTGTAGAAGGAAGGAAAAATGAACTAGAATGAAACGAGATGAGAGGTATGATGCATCATTTGATGAATAATATTTCAAATCAATTTAGTTGTTTCTTCATCAATACTTTGAGATCCATCAATGATGAAGAATCTATTCTTCTACCTAAATGCAAATTGATGTTAAATAAGAATAGATTTTTGTTAGGTTAAATAAGAGTAGATTCTTTGTTGAGTTCAAAATCAAGTAAATAAACCCCATCATGTATGTATCTGGATATGTTCATTTCGTTGATGGGGGTAAGGGATCCTATGAGCCCCATGGCTCTCATTAAGGCCAACACTAGCCAACTAAGATAATAAAATGTTACTTATGGGATTTATGTAATACGGGGGAGATATTGTTACCTTACATAACATTATGTTACCAAAAATAAAAGAAATTAAAAAAAATCATGTTGCCTCTTAAAATAAAACATTAAAACAAACAATTTAAGATTAAAAAAAATGACATAAAAAATTTAAGATAAAAAAAATTACAACTCAAGATATTGGATCCATGTTGGTGCTTGATATATTCACGTTCAATACATCTATGTTGGTGTTTAGATAATTGGACTAACAACTTCCTAATGTTTTTAGAATTAAAAATTTTACTTTCTTTTCAAGTTAATTGAACTAACTAGTCTAATGTTTTTAGAATAGGAACAAATATTATTTCTTTTTCAAAAAACCATATCTTGCTTTTTTTCCCACCAAATCCACATAACCAATGTTTGGGATCAACTTTTGATCTTCAAAGTTTATGCATTAAGGCTTGCCAGGCTCATCACTCTTTCCTTTAGATTATAAATGTGAGGCGCCTGATTCTTCTAAAATGATTCCAACTTAAAATTAAAGTATTTTTTGTTTCAAAGTTATCATTCTTCTCAAATGATTTCAACTTAAAATTAAACTATATTTTTTTCAAAGTTATCAGCTTCTTTTATCATGACCTTTTGATTTTTTAATTTGTTTTTATCTTTTTCTTTGTTAGTCCCACCCATCGCAGAGACTAGATATGTTCCACCATTTATAATATTTAACACTTTTTTTTTCAGAAGAAAAAAGTTTGTCCTTGATATTCATTAATGAATCAAAGGGCATCTGAAATGCCATTCCAATGACTGGGTTACAATCATGAAGGTGAATCATAAAGAAACATATATCTGTTACATCATGAAGGAGCCACAACTCGACAAGTCTGCAAGGGGGGAAAAGTATATCTCCAACAATACAAAATCCCATCAATAAAAGTTGTCACTCAGACCATATATACCATGAGCAAAGGAGAGCAGAACAACAGTCTAAAAGAGCCCGCTCCATAACATTAAAAAAGGGGTGCAATAAGAATAAGGAGTACATGATCCAACACCTGGCTCAAAAGAGCTCAAAACAATCATGAGAGGTTAAAATACCTTCAATAAATTCAGAGTAATTACCTGATCCCAGAGCCAAAGAAAGTGATTTTTTAGAAAGGCAATTTGCAAGCTGATTAAATTCAAGGTAGATATGGCAGAAATCCAACTCTAGAAAGCATGAGCAGAGCTTTCTAGTGTGCCTACACCAATGATAGAGTTCCGGTGGTGAAAGGGAGGCTGTACCCTTTTCCCAATTGATAATGACTAAAGAGTCGCCAAATATCCTGAGCTTGGGTATCCCCATCATTTGGGCTGTATGCAGAAGGTCCCAGAGCCCAATCAATTCTGCTTTTGTGTTGGTGTATGGACCTTCCCCCAATGCAAACTCGAAGAAATGTAACTCATTCAACAACAAACAGAAGCCAACCCCCCCAACATTCTTTGCAGCTACCCCATCAAAGAATCCATAGGGATAGTTAAGTATATGACCCGGGCCCAAGGTCCTAGCTTTTTCTACATTAATGGCAGATGGGAAGCACATCTGAGAGAGATATGCAATTTGGTGGATAATGTTGATGACAGTCATTTTTTTCCCTTCAAATATAAAGATGTTTCTCTCTTTCCAAATAGTCCACATGGCGAGATAAGGGAGATAGCATAATGCTGAGTGGATTGAGAAACTATCAGTCCACTTTTCCAAGAATGAGCATAGATCAGTAGACTGGAAGGAAGGAGAGAGATGGTAATGTTCCTTTAGGATCGAGAGCACATTCATCCAAACAGGGAAACGAAAAAAATATGATGTACACTATCAACATCCTTACTGCATAGGGCACATATCCCAGGCCTAGTCCAACCTCTCTTCTGGAGATTATCCCAAGTAAGTAGCTTGTTCATCAAATCCAACCATATAAAACAATTAATTTTCCTGGGAAGAGTTCTAGACCAGATATGTTTAAGTAATCTACTACGAGCCGGGGGAGAAGAATTTGCTACAATGCTATCATATACCAATTTTGTCAATACTGAGCCATCGAACTTATTATATGCCCACATCAGAGAATCAGACTGGGAATGGAGGTGAATACCACCAAATTCCAAGCTTCGTGTGAAGGAATCCCATGCAAGTTTCCATTCCCCAATCACACTTAATGCATTACTAATTATCATGTTTACAAAGTCATTAAAGATTATTGTTTTTGAATATTGTGTATTATATTTTATTTGCAAGTTGATTGGACAATAACTTTATATTTGATATTTTTATTATTAAACCTATTAACAAACAATAAAAAGAAAAATTCATATACCTTATAACATTACACAAATATCATTTTAACATTTTATGATAACTTCCACAAATCTAACCTCCATATTATATCCACACATTTAATTTAATTTAATTTATGTGTTATGTGTACACTGCACATTCCATTTGATTTCTAGAGACATCCATTCCATTTGATTTCTAGAGACATCCGTTTATGTAATATTAATTTTCATTTAATTTATTAAAAATTATATTAATTAATTGAAATTTATTTATCAATCTAAACTTTAATTATTTTAATGATATGCATTGTGAAATTAACATATTTATTATATTAAACAATGTAATCTTAATTATCATTAATAAGCAAACAAAACAATATAACTTGGAATTAAGTAAAAAAAACTTATATTAAATAATTATTGTATTGCAAATTATTAAGATAAAAATGTTGTAAGGTATACATTTATATGTTTCATAAATTGAAACACATTTCATTCACATTTTATGTTTTTTTGTTAAAAAGACTTTATAAATGATCCTTATAGTCTTCTTCTTTCATGCATATCAAAACAAAAATGTTTGAAGAGTTGTTCCTTTTCAAAATCTATGTCCATATGTGAAATACTTCCACAAAAAACTGAACATCTGTAACTTTCCAACCATCATTTAGACCATATGTATGAGATCAACTATTTACATTTTATGTGAATACCATTTGTTTCTTTTAAAAATTAAATTAAATTTTTTAGATATCAGCATAGATCTATCTTAAACCAGGACCTATCAAGTAACAAGAAGAGTGATCCAATTTCTAAAGGTGTAATTTTTTTTAATCTTAAAATTTTTGTAAGATGAAATGAGTATAATTTTTTAGCCTACACATTTTCTCTTTTATTTCATTTTTTATAAAAACATTATGATACATCACATAACACAACTTTAAGTGTTACAACATCTTCCTCATAATCTATTGTAAAACACCTCATCACTTTCTATATAATCAAAATTATTGTTTATAAATAAAATAGATAAATATCAAAACCAATAAAATCACTTTTACCTTACACTTTACCAATTGAAATGGAAAAGTCTACAATGGAACTGTGGTAATCGCAGAAACTGTACAAATGAATTTATATGGAGTGCAAATATTTATATAGACATGATAGTTCTGGACCTCTGCAACTTGTAGGAAAAGAGCGTGTAATTGCATACCGCAAAAGGAAGGGAAAGGGCATGCCAATTGTAAAGTAAGTGCTACATCTACTTTAAAGTAGTGGTCTTGGTCGCCCATCACTAATAAAATAAAATAAAATAATTGTTTGTGGGCTGAACAACCATGGTATACAACTTGACACAAGTTTAAATCACAGGAAAAATGTACACCGATTATGAAGAGTTGCAGAGATCACATGGAAGTGAAGATGATGTACCCTGTTTGTAATGATAAATCCGACAAAGTGTTCCAACAAGAAAATGACTGTGCTCACTTTCCACTAAATATATATTTTGTAATCAATTTTTATATCAATATTTTCGATGTCAATGTTGTAAACTAAAATTAATTATAATGTATATATTTCTTTTACGTGAAGTTTGCCTTTCTGTATAAACTAAAAAAATAAAACAATGAGAAATATGAGGCGTCATTACTATTATCATAATAATCTTTTTAATGTTAAAACACATGATTAATATCATAATTTTTATAAAGTGAAAAAAACAATAGTCATTAGTATATCATTATAGTATTTTTGTTGAATTTATTAAAAAATTAAGGTAAGAAAATAAATTAAAAATTTAGAAAAATATAAAAAAATTAAAGTTTAATATGAACAATAAAAAAGTTCTGTTGTAGCATATTCCCTTAAAAACTTAATCCATAAGCCCACAGACAGACACTTAACTAATTCCATGTCTATTTTTGAAACATTTTTCAAAGAAATTATCTTTTGTAGTATATGAAGCCTCTCTCTAGTGTTTATTCTAAATTCTCTATAAAGTGAAATTTCTCTACATGCAAGATTCAGTTTTGCAGGTCTTTAATTCTATTGGATGCTCTAAAAATATGTTTAGAATACCGTATTGCATCTGTAGCCATTGAAGAATCTAGACTTGTTGAGTCAATGGCCACAATTTGAGAAGTTTTTGGTAGAAAGTAACTTTGTGTGCAAATTGTTCATTAGAAGATGAGTAATCTTGCCACAAACATAATCTGCCTTAACAATGGATCTGCATTTTGTTCTTTTGAAACTTTTGGCACATTTTAGAAGATGTGCCCAAATTTAGTAAACTTTAATCCTGCTTTTGTTCTTCTTTTTTCATTAATTGTTGCCAATTCTTTTTGGCATCGCCTCGATTTTGAAACAAAAATAATTGTAACAAGACTTCAATCCACTTCTTCTTTATCGTTGACATGAGTTGTGTAAATTATATTGAGGATGTTGGTTCTAATTTAAGTAAACAAAGTCAAGTTATTGAATTTTAGTTGGATGGCTAGTGTTTATTGAAGATATGAAGGAGGTTAACATTTTATTTTGCATATGTAGATTTGTTATGACCTTTCATTTTACAATACTTGGTCCTTGGATCTCGATTTATATTCTCTATGCATCTAATAATCATATGAATTTGTTAAACAAATATAGTATGCTTTTGTAAAAACATAGATTTTATAATTATTTTCCTTTCACATGACAATGTAATTTGCATAATCGAGTTCAAAGATTATAGTGGCGGATTAAAATATACGTGGAAGGCAGTGTGTTTCTATTTTGTGTCAATCAAATGGATGTTTTGGGCCATGACACTTTCCACCAAGCAAGCAGAGTGTAGGAGACAGGTCTTAAATCACCTATGAAATCTGAATCAACAAAACCACATATAGAATCATTGTTATTATTAAAGGTGAAACAATAGTCACTTGTGCCTCTTAAGTACTGAAGCACCCATTTCAGTGCATTCCAATGTTCTTTTCCTGGATATGTCATGTACTTACTAACAATACCCATTGCATGTGGAATATCAGGTCTATTACACACCATAGTATACATTAAACATCCTACTGTATTGGCATATGGTACACGAGACATATAATCATTTTCTTCAACACTACTAGGACATAAATTTGAAGAAAGTTTAAAATGGGAAGCCAAGGGAACATTCACAGGTTTTGCCTTATTCATTTCGAATCTTTCAACTATTTTCTCAACATACTTCTCCTGTGAAAAACTGAGCTTACCATTTTTTATGTCTCTGTGTATCTCAATACCCAAGATTTGTTTTGCACCTCCAAGATCCTTCATATCAAAAGTCCTAGCCATGTGAGCCTTCAACTTGTTAATCTCGTCGATGATTTTGCTCACAATAAGCATATCATCAACATACAATACTAAGATCATGAATATATCATTCAACTTTTTGAAGTATAAACAATGATCATACTCACTTCTAGTATAACCTTGGCTTACCGTGAAAGAATCAAACTTCTTGTACCATTGCCTTGGTGACTATTTCAGGCCTTACAATGATTTCTTGAGCTTGTAAACTAATCTACCTTTCTGATGTTGTACAAAACCTTCTGGTTGTTCCATATAAATCTCCTCATCTAAATCTCCATGTAAGAAAGTTTCTTTAACATCTAGTTTCTCTAACTCCAAATCAAGTAATGAAACTAATGCTAACACAATACGAATAGATATGAGCTCAACAACTGGTTAAAAAATCTCATGAAAGTATATACCTTCCATATGAGAGTACCCTTTTGCGACCAATCTGGCTTTGTATCTTTCAACCTTACCATCAACTCCTTTCTTCAATTTGACGACTCATTTACATCCAACTGTTTTTCTATCTTTGGGGAGTTTAACCAATTCCCATGTCTTGTTTTTCTCCACAGAATCCATTTCTTCTTTCATTGACACCTTCGACTTAGCATTGTCAATACAATCAATGGCTTCCTGAAAACAAGAAGGTTCTCCATCATGAGTAAATAAAACAGATGAAACAAAATCATTATACCTCTTAGGATGATTTCTTTCCCTTAATGATCTTCTTGGTGTAGGTTATGGGGTTTCCACCATTTATTGAATTTCGTCATCTTCTATGACTTCTCTCTCGTTGTTTCTTTGAGTCATTAGAAGATTGGTTCTCCAACTGAATTAGTTGTTTTGATATTACATGTTCATGTTCCACATCAACTCTTACACTTTCGGATTTAATCAGAGAAGATTCATCAAAAATTACATCTCTGCTAATGACAATTTTGTGGGTAGTAGGATCCCACAATCTATATTGTTTCATTACATAATCGTATCCAACAAAAATGCATTTCTTTGATCTAGGGTCTAACTTAGAACGCTGATTTTTAGGAGTAGGTACATAAGCTTCACATCCAAAGATTTTGAAATTCGAATAATCACAGGAGTGACCAATCCATTCCTCTTCCATAATTTTACAATATATTTCCATTGATGGTGACCGATTTATTAGATAAAAAGCAATAGAAACTGCTTCTTCCCACAACTCTTACCCCAAATTAGCATTACTAAGCATGCTCCTTGCTCTTTCTAGAAGAGTCATGTCCATGCATTCTACAACGCCATTTTGTTGAGGATTGTATAAATTTGTTTTGTGTTTGACGATCCCTTCATCTTTGAAATAATTTTCAAACTCCAAAGAAGTAAATTCACCTCCATTATCTGTCCTTAAACACTTGATTGTCCTGCCAGTTCTTTTTTCCACCATTAACTCTAAATTGTTTAAATATATTAAACACATCATCTTTTCTTTTTATGACATATACCCAAACCTTTCTAGAAAATTCATCTACAAATAATACATAATTGTTTTCTCCCCCATAGGAAATGGTAGGAGACGGACCCCACAAATAAGAAAGAACGTAGTGAAGAACACCTTTACTAACATGACTACCTGCTTTAAATTTTTGTCTACACTGCTTTCCATATATACAATGTTTACAAAACATCAAATTCAGAGTTTTGAAACTTTGAAGCAATTTATGATTCATTAATGCCTGAAGTCCTTTTTCATTCATATGATCAAGATGCCGATGCCATAGCTGAGTGGATCTTGACTCTTCTTCCAATACTAATGCATTACTATTAACTTGAGTTCTTCCAAACAGTTTTTAGATGTTTCCTGTCCGATGTGCCTTCATGACCACTAAAGCATCCTTGGAAACTTTTAGAGTTCCATAAAAACTTGTAAAATTATGACCACAAGAATCCAATACTCCAAAGAGTTTTTATTTTTTTTTAACTCAGGTACATGTCTAACATCTGTAAGTGTTCTTATTACTCCATCAAAAATTTTAAATTTAACACTTCCAACCCTAATAGTTTTACATGAATGATTGTCTCCTAAAAGAACCATTCCATCATTAACTGTTTGATAGGAAGCAAACCAATCTTTATGAGGACATATATGGTGTGACACACCAGAATCTAATAACCATTCCTCATTATATTCAGAAATATTACAATCAGACAATACCTCATCAATCATACCTCAATAAGAATACTTAACTGAATTTTCCTCTGACTTGGAGTCATCCTTCTTGGATTCTTGTCTCTTCCAACAGTCCTTCTTGAGATGACTAGTTTTGTTACAGTACCAACATTTTAATTTTCTCTTTATGCCCTTCGATTTAGACCTAGAAATACCTCTTGAATTTACTCCTTTCTCTTTGGATCGACCTCTAACAACCAAAGCTTTAGGAGAAGAGGTTTCAAGAATAGATTTCTTCCTTAATTCCTTAGACAATAATTCTCCAACCACATTGTCAAATTCTAAAGTATCAATCATACTAATTCTAATGGAAGAAATTACTTGACCCCAAGACTTAGGTAAAGTACATAAGAAATATATTGA
>LPNX010516233.1:123855-137775 GCA_001517045.1 Pseudotsuga menziesii | reverse complement strand
TATATATCCAAACTTTTGGATAGTCAAGCACAATTAAAATTTTTTTTTTACCACTCTCCAACTGCAACAGCAAACAGCAACTGGACAAACACGTGTAGGCTCAGTTTCTTCCAAACCTCTCCACTTACACAAAATATCCACACGCAAAATCTCCACTGAATTGCAACCTTCAGAAATGGGCCTCCCTATGCAGACGCAAAACAACTGTCCATCAAATTGCAAGATTTCTCTCCACTGAATTCTTTCTATAGCTACAAATTCACCCTCTTCTCGATGCACACTTCTTCACGTCAGGTGGTCAACAACACTCCTCCCCTTCAACTGCAACATAGCTTCACAACTCTTCTCCATGCACAGGAGGGTCTTCTCCATGAGATTCTTTCAGCAGTAGACATGCCCTCTTCTTCCTCTACAGACTTCCAATGCACGTCGTTCAACCAACATACATGCTGGTAGTCTCCAGAGTTTCTCTAGCAGCGTGGGATCTTCTAGCGTTTCTCCGACAACCTTCACGATGAAAGCCACTCTTTAGAAGACATAAAAAAATGCAGGTCTCCTCTTCAACAATGATTCTACCACACAGTCTCCTCATCAACAACGATTCTATCACACTCAGGCTCTAATACCACTTGTTATAAATCAGAGACACATTACACAATGAACACCACCATAATAACATGAACATTTCATGTGGTAAAACCCCAAAAGGGGAAACATCTGTACATGAAAAGTATTGAAGCTCATTAATGAAGAAGGATAGATTACATGATGGTCTTAACCTCAGAGACAACTCTCTTCATTACATATCCCAACCATGCACTATATACTTCATCAAATTAGTTACATGAGTAAACGGTTGCTGGTTATGCCAGTTATGAGAAACTTCACGTAAACACTCGTAGTGGGAAACCTCACATAAAGAAATTAGTTAAGTTGTAATTTAACAAGTATAGATGAGAATGAATCACTTCTGCATAGTGCTTGAGTGATCTGTTGCAAAGGGGAACCTGCAATATGATGCGTTCATGCTAAAAAAGAAGAGCTTTCCATGACTATAGGCTATAGGACAAGACAATATGATTTCAACACCATGATAAGATCAAGCATGCCATTCCTATATTTGGGAGTAAATTGTTAATTGGAGCATCACAACAGGATATGACATGTGGCTTTGCTAGTTTTATTTTTTTTTATAAATTTTTTACTTTTGATAATTAACAACATTTCTGGATGGATTTATTTTTCTTTCAGGAAGAAAAAATCTTGTCCTTGTTATTCTTATTAAGAATCAAAGGGCATCAATCCTGCCATCCCAGAAGTGGGTTACATTTCAAAAGTATACAACTCATATGGTCATTTGTCTCCTAGAGACGCTGCCAGGGGGGAAGGCAATACAAATGTGTAAAGGATCCCATCAGAAGTACTATCTCATCATGAATGGATTCAGTCCCTACAACATCATCTACCAAGAACCAAAGGGATTTGATCAACAGTCTAAAAGAGGCTGCTCAATGATTAGCATGTCAATAATCAATAAGAGGAGTAAGCTCCATTGTCCAAGCTCAAAAGAGCTGAAATGAATCATGAGCGATCAAATGATCCTCCATAAATTCAAAGAAACAGCCATATCCCTGAGAAAATGTGAGAGCAGTTTTAGAGAGACGGTCAGTGATCCAATTGTGTTCTCGGTAGACGTGGATGAACAACAGATCCGAAAAGCTATAAAAAAGCATTTGAGTTTCCCGACACTAGTGAAAGAGTTCTGGTGGGGAGAGAGCAGTCGATCCCTTTGCCTAGTTAATGATGACTTGTGAGTCACCAAAAATGTGGGATAAGGGGATCCCCATCATATGGGAAGATAGCAGAAGAGCCCAAAGGTCCAATAATTCTGCTTTTGTATTGGATCCATATCCAACCCCCAGCGTGAACTTGAAATGGTGAGACTCATTCAAATGAAGGCTGTAACCAACACCTGCTGTCTTGTTGATATATGCATCATCAAACAATCCACATGGGAAATACATATAGGGAGGATTCCCTATTTTTCTGAATTTCTTAACTTTAACAGGTAGAAACGAATAGGCCTGTACATGGTATGTTATTTTTTGAACAATGCTATGAAAATTCCTTTTCTTTCCTTCAAAAATGACCATATTTCAAGCTTTCCATATGATCCACAACATATGGAAAGGAATAGACCAGAGAGTCGAATTCTTCATGTAATTGCCAACCCAATTCCTAACAAATGAGGTGTGAGAATCCATGCGAGAAGGAGAAGGGATCTGGAATTGTTCATAGATGAGGCCAATAATTGTTTTCCAGATAATGCAGTTGTTGAATAAATGTACCATAGTCTCCTCATCGGAATTGCACAATACACAGATGCCAGGGCCCGACCTGCCTCTTTTCTGGAGATTATCCCAGGTGAGGATTTTGTTTCTGAAAACCAACCAAGTAAAACAACCAATTTTGCATGGGAGAGCATTATTCCATAGAAATGAGTCAGAGCGGTTGCCTGCTAGTGAAGAGTAAGAACTGACAATACATTCATAAGCATGTTTTGCTATAATGGAGCCATCTTTTCTGTTGAAGTCCCACACAAGGGAATCAACTTGTGATGTGAGATGTATTCCACCCTGAGCCAGACCTGATATGAATGCTTCCCAAGCAACTTTCCAGTCCCCCCAAATATTGAATTCGTCTACCATGTACCAGTAGTTCTGGGAATCAGGTAAAATGTTATGTGCCTAGGAGAGAGTGCAGATATCCAGGTCCACCAAGAAAAATCTCAGCTCCTTTGGAAAGAGGTAAGAGGAAAGAGCTCCAATGATCGGGTCAACATTGATCAAAATATCTTTGCCATTACCTACTTTCCAAGCCAAGTGACGACCCAGCCATGGAAGGGTCTATATAAAACCCCTCCAAATGATGGAAACCCTCCGAGAACTAAATCTCTTATCTCTGAGCCAAGCTACCACTGATTTATTTTTCAAGTATTTTGCAGTGAGGACACGATGCCATAGACCTTCTTTCATCAGAGCCATCCAGATATTTTTTAGGTGTAAAGATATGTTGAATCAATGAAACTTTTTAATCCCCCATCCTTGGTGTTTCTTTGGCCATGAGAGACTTTTCCAGCTAACTAAATGATATTTTCGATGAATATCATAAGATCCCCATAAGAATGCAAACATAATACTCCTAAGCCTGTGCAAGATGGATGTTAGAATAGGTTCTAATCCCAGCCAATACGCGGGTAGGCTGGAGAGCATAGATTGAATGAGAATCGATATGCCTATGAGGGAAAGAAGCTTGTGGGACCAATTACAAATTCTCTTTTCAAATTTCTGAACCAACCATAACCAATCGCAGACCCTGTATCCGAGAGGCTTGAGGAAGAAACCAAGATACTTAAACCCTGTGAGTATCGGCTCCATCTGATAAGGAAGTATCCTGGCTATGTTCATAAGAATGTCATCGTCAATATTATTATAAAGGAAACAAGATTTTTCTAGACTAATACTCATCTTGGAAGCCTTATAGAAGGTATCCAATATAACATCAAAAGCATCCCATTCCTGTAGAGTGCCAGTTCCCATAAGGATCACATCATCCACAAATAGGAGGTGGTTTAGGGCAAGGGAGGATGAGATCTGAATGCCTCGAATGAGTCCATCGTTATTGGAATCCATGATTAGGAGGCTGAGACCTTCAATGACAAGGATGAAGAGAAGAGGAGACAAAGGGCATCCTTGACGAATCCCATGAGATGCTGGAAAAAACTTTGAGGGGGTCCCATTAATTAGAACCGCAAAATTAGCAGAGGTGAGACAGCCCATAATCCAATTGACAAGGAGAAGTGGAACCCTAATTTGTATCAAGATGAGATGGATAAAGGTCCAGTTCACACAGTCAAAAGCCTTGATGAGATCCAATTTGAGTATGAAGGCACATATGTTTTTGGTTTTGACAGAATGGAGAATCTCTTGAACAATTCCTATGGGCTCAGTGATTTGATAGTTTTTCAGGAAGCCAAATTGTTCTTGTGAGATACCCAAGTCCAAAAAGGGTTTGATCCTGACTGCAATGACCTTTGCTATCAGCTTGTACAGTAGGTTACATAAGGAAATGGGTCTGTAATCAGTAAAGGTCCGAGGCTTATCCAATTTGGGGATGAGACCAAGGAAGGTCGAGTTCAGAGTAAGAGGGATAAATCCCATAACCCTAGCAGAGTCCACAGCTGACAATAACTCATGACCCATGAGTTCAAAGAGGTGCAGATAAAATTCCACTGGCCACCCATCTAGGCCAGGGCTCCGATCTTTTTTAAAGGATTTCAGTGCAAATTCAATCTCCCCAAGAGTGACAGGGAAGGTAAGGTTCAAAGCATGCTCATCAGTAATCATCTTAGGAAAAATCATGACAACCTTGAGTTGTTGTACCAAACATGTACCGTCATCATCCTTGTAAATACAAGCAAAATGAGACTTACCCAGGTCTTTAAGTGCATCCTCGTCTGCATAACAATTGCCTTCAGCATCATCTAGTGACCAAATTGAATTTTGATTCCGCCTGCCAGAGGTGAGAGTATGGAAATATTTGGTATTAGAGTCACCCTGTAGGGCCCATTTCGTCCTACTTTTTAATTGCCAAGTGAGCAGGAAATGGTCCAAGATATTCTGCTTATCAGATCTGAGCTGAGACAATTGAGTCATATCGTCCATGGAAAGGATGCCATTAGACGGGCCTACGAGGAGAGATTCAATTGCATGGTCGAGTGTATTTGACACCGAATCCATACATTCCTGCTTGTTTTTAATCCATGCCTTGGCTTCATTCTTGAGGATACATAGCTTATGGATGGTAGATTCAATACTGATGGAGCTGTCACTATGGGTAAGATGAGACCATCGCTCCTTAAACCAGTCATTGAAAGCAGGATCATTAAGCCACGACCGGTTGAATTTGAATTGGTAGTTACAGGAGCCCCTTTTCTTGTCCCATTCAAAGCAAATAGGGAAGTGGTCGCATATATCTGCACAATGAGTCCAAACCTTGTGAACTCCCAAAGTGGGGATCAATGAGGAAGAAATTAAAAATCGATCAAGTCTCTTGCAGATACCATATTCCCCAACACGGCCGTTACACCAAGTAGGCCTGGTGTACTGTGGAGCCAGGTCTACAAGTCCCACAGAGTCAAAGAGGGATAAAAAATGGTGAGAGAGGGGATCATGAGAGGCCTTTTTCCCCCATATCTTAGAGGAGTACAGGGTAAGATTGAGGTCCCCGCCTAAGACAAGATTCGGTATGTTAAGTAATCCCCCTCGGTGAGCTTTATCCCAAAAGAGTTCACGATCTTCATAAGGACCGTAAACATCAAGGATGGAAATAGGGACAGGCATTCCACAAACTGAGGCCTGAACCAAAAGGCCGACACAGGTCTGGAAGGCCTTACACTTAATCATTTGGGGATTCCAGGTAGTCAGGAGACCTCCAAAAAGGCCCTAAGCACTGATAGCACAGTACTCCCATGAAGGGAGGATATTAGAGATGGTGAGCAAAGCAGGAGAGGAACTACACATAGTTTCCTTTAGAAGGATCATATCCGGACCGAGAGACTTAAGGAGTGTGTGGAGGTTATGGTTTTTGGTCTTACCTCCAAGACCCCGGATATTGAAGGAAAGGAGCTTCATCATGGAGTATCCTGGTGGGGAGATGACACTCTTAGTCCCCAGTTAGAGATGCCATGGGCCGCATCTTTGATGCGTATAGAGAGTGGGATGTAGGGAGGAAAAGCAGAGGATAGGTAGACCTTCGAGTTGTCCCTTTTTCCTTTAGATTTTTTTTGGACAGTCACATTGGCAAAGCGGATGGAGTTGAGGTGAAGGGTTGAAGGAGAGGATGGGGTAGTAGCTGTGAATATAGATAAGGATTTTTTAAGAGAGGGATCAGAGAATGAGGGAGATGTGGTAGGGCTATGGGATGGATAAATAAGGTTTGGTGGGAATCAAGGGTGTGGAAGAGGTGGAAAATCCACCAGCAAAGACAGAGATGGAGAAGCCTCTACTTTATTGTTCTACAAAGATGGAGACTGTGAGGAATGTGAATGGTTAGGTGTGTTGTGAGGAGGGGAGTCCACAGGTGCCAAAGGAGACTTGAGCCTCGAGCAAGTATGAACTGCCGGAGCCAAGGAATCACATGGAATAGGTCGGTCCTGAATCGATTTGAGTGGTGATGACCGAGAATCAGAACGGGGATAGGAGGACAAAGTGGGGGAAGGAACAGGAGGTTTTTTATGTGACAATATTAGATCATCTATTGCGTCCAGAAAGGAATCTGAGACAATTTCAGAAGGAGAGAGTGAATCAGAGAGAGTACCTGGAGCCTGAAGCATGGGCACAACGGAGATGACTGGTGTGGAGCCCTTCAGGGAGACATTCAAGCCCATGTCATCACTACCAAGATGTAAAGTAGGACAAGCATGCCTCAGGTGACCAACCTCATGGTAGCTGCTACAGTGAAACAACACATGGAGGTAGTCAAGCCTCTGGACCAGGAGGTGCTCGTTGCATAGGATTTCCACCTCTGCCAGTAAACCTGGTGATACATCCATCTCCATGAGAACCCTGGTGAACCTCTTGTCGAAATTGAGATGGAAATCTGCCTCTACAATGACAAACCGACTGATAGTATTGCCTATGCCTTCTACGACCTGTCTGTTCCATAGAGGGAACGGTAGGTGAGGCATCAGGACCCAAAGATGTCGCTTAATAATTCTTTCCCATAGAGGATCGAAACTTGAGTGCCAGCACCCAAGAACTAGAGATCCCTTCCCTATATGCCAAATACCATCCAGAATGTGTGAATAGTGTTCCTCTTCTAGGAAGACAAATACTATCCATCCATTTGACAACAGGCTAATAGTAGGGATATAATTGAAGAGGGACTTCCATTGCTTCGTAGCCCACTCCACCCAGGCCGCTTTGTCCATCCTATAGTATTCCAATCTCCCAACAAGTGCATGTGTGCAGAGAGAAGAAACACGATCCATGCAGATATCATGGCCAAGAACATAACAAAAACACCCCTCCTGGGCCTTAATACATTTGGAACGCCTCTTACGATGGAAGCAAGGAGGATCAGACGTCTCTATCATGTGAAAAAGTCCCACAAGGTCAACTCAGAAGGTACTAGAGTGGTGACCAAACCCCAGCCTGTAGATCCAAGGTCGGATAATCTTAGATCTTTAGACAGAATCAATGAAAAAACGGAAGAGATGCCAGATGAGAGGGGTCAGGCCAGGACAAAAGGGAAACCCAATGAAACTGGGGACCCACCCCCTAGATCCACCACAATGGGAACGAAGTCAACCAAATGAGTGAAACTCCTAAACAAAGCCCAAGGGTCCACAGTCACGGGAGAAAGAATCCCAAGAGAAACCCCTAGAAAGGGACCCCAAGACCCCAAGACCCCAACACCAACAAATAATAACCCAAGTCAACCCTTGAAGTATAGAAAATGAAATGGGTGAAACCCTAACCCAACCAGAAGGGTTCGCCAGAGATAAAACCAAACCAAGAAACAAGAAGTACCCAAAGAATGTCAGGAGGAGAGTAACCCCGACATCAAATAGAAAGAGCCGAGTCTCTAGATAGAACCATGCAAGAGGGAATTAGAATCAGTTGAGTCAAAAGGAAAAAACAGTAGAAGAAACCTGAACCCCAGACACGTTAGAACTTAACCAAGTCAACCCAGTACGAGCCGTAGGAGACGGAAGACAAAATACAAAACCCAATGATGGTAAAGTCACATGCATGGCTGGCGAAGCATATAACCCCCAGAACAACCAAGAAAAAGTGATAATATTCCCACTTATTTTTAGACTTGGTTGGTACTAGTCCCCCAGTGAAGGGGAGGGACTCCAAGTGGGGCTGCCAACTAGGGGGTGACCACCCTGCAAGACTAGACCCTAGCTGAAATCCTGCACTAGAATATAGTAACGTAAGAACCCTCCTCACAAGACAATGAAATGGAGTACAAGAAAGAGGCCCCGTGAACCTTGCAGAAACTCACAAGAGTGGGGCTACCACCTGGGGATGACCCCCCTACGAGTCCAGACCCAAGCCAAATAATTGACACCAAAAAACAGTAACAAAAAGAACGCTCCTCATTGGACGATGAAAAGGAGAACATAAGCAAGGCCCTGAGAACCCTGCAGAGGCTTACCTGTGGAGGAGAAAGGGCCGCCATGTGAGGACTAAAGCACTCGCATAGTGCTCAGCTCCATCGCACCAAGGGATGGAAAGACTACAATTACCAATGCTTTAATTTCTGGATAGATTTATGTTCTATAGGAAGTGTCCTTAAGTAATCCAAAAGTCAAATTATTATATTTTAAACAATATGATATTTATTTTAATTTTTTTAAAATATTATGTTTAATAAAGAAATTTTGTAAAACTTTAAAAATTTTGTAAAAAAAAAGAAAATTTGTGTTAAAATACAAATTAATAGAGGTCAAAGAGTTTTTACGAATCATATTTAGTTAAATACCCCACATGCTACTTCTTAGGAAAATGAGCTTCCGTATAATAGCAAGGTATTTCTATCCTAGTATTAAGTCTAAAATATAACAATTGCGTATTATGTATGTTGGAGAATCTTTTAGTGAAAATAAAACTAAGAACACATTTATTAAATCATTTAATGTGTTAGAAAAGTCAAAGTTGATTAATATAAGATATGCAACAAAATTGTATATTCATAGAAATTATTCCAAGATGCCTCGTATGTATCAAATATTGTCGTATATATAATGATTGTTTCAATCAATATTGAGAAAAAGATTTAAACAAGGGAATTAAGACTTTAAATGTTGATATCCACTATTTCTCCATAAAAATATATTGGGCATAGAGGCAAGTAACATAGTCTTAACTTATTACTCAATTAAAAAATTGGGAAAAATATAAAAGTATTGTGAATTTAGGATAAGAAATTGTATACAAAATTCAAGAAAAAAGGAAAACATAAGGAAAGGATATGGGACTTATGAAGCATCAATGATAAAAGAATCTCTTCTTCACCCAAAGTGCAAAAAGTGATGTTAAATAAAAAGGATTTTGTGATATTAAATAAGAATATATATATTTTTGCTTTCAAAATCAACTAAATAAACCCCACGAGTAAATATGGATATGTTTATTTGGTTGTTGGGAGTAAGGGATAGTATGAGACCTATGGCTATAGTTATGATGAACACTAGGAAAATGAGGGAATTAAATATTATAAATGGGATTCCTCGCTCTTGCATTTTAGTAATTATAAGACTAGACTTTTAATGTTCACTTCCCAAATGATGGGTATCCCTCTGTCCCACATTTATGGTGACTCTCAAGTCATCATTAATTGGGCGAAGGGTCTAACTGCTCTCACCCCACCAGATCTTCATCACTGGTGCAGGGAAACAAAAAAGCTTGTTTCAAGCTTTCCGGGTCTCTCTCTCAGTCACATCTATCGTGAACACAACCGGATTGCAGACAGTCTTTCAAAAATAGCTCTCACTCTTTCCCCTGGTATTGGCTGTTTCTCAGAAATTATTGATAACCATTTGGTCACAAGTGACTCTTTTCAGCTCTTTTGAGCCATGACATTGAGGAGTTTCTCCTCCCTTGGATTTGTGCTTATTGTCATATGAGTGGCTGCTTCTGGACCGCAGTTCTGATCCTCTTGGTTCATGATAGATTGGATTGATTGCTCAACGATCCTCTTTATGATGAGACTAATATCTGATGGGAACACTTTCTATTGTTTGCCATTCCCCCTGGCTGCGACTGGATATGCTCCAATGCTGACCGTCTATTATATTGTATTGTAACCCTTTATGGGTGAGTGTTAACACTGCCCTTTGATTCCTAATAAGAATAACAAGGACAGGCTTTTTCTTCCTGAAAAAAAGACTAGACTTTTAATGTGTTCGTGCTAGTATTAAGTCGAGACTAACCACTCCTTGATGTTTTTAAAATTAAAAATTGTATTTCCCTTTCAAAATAATTGAACTAACTAATCTTTAATGTTTTTAGAATAAAAAAAAAGATCTCCTTTTTCAAAAAATCATATCTTGCATTTTTCACCAAAACCACATAGTCCCTCTTTAGAATCAACTTTTGATCTTTAAAGTTTAAACACTATGACCCACCATGTTTAATCACTACCTCCTTTAGATTATACATGTAGGGCACCTAATTCTTCTCAAATATTTTCAACTTACCTAATTCTTCTCAAATATTTTCAACTTAAACTTGAATTAGGCTTTGTTCAAAGTTCTCAATTTTTTCTTCCATAAATTTTTGGTTTTTTTAAATAATTTGTTTATTGCATGCCATTGTTACCTCCTCTCTATGTTTTGAATTTTTTTCATTTATATTAATAAAAGTTCTTTACAAACCTTTTATTATCATTTTTCTCAATAATGTGGAAGGAAATCATAAATGTCTTAATTTAAACAGTTAACGTAATTTATTTAAATATTATAGTTAACTCGGTGGTACCGCGCCCTCTCACCCCTTTTCCAGTGTATAAGGAACAATGCTCGATTTTGTCAATTTTTTTTTAAAAGGGGAAATATTTCTTAGTCATATCAGCTTAGCTAGTACCAGCACATTGAAGCCAATATTTGGACTTGTTTTGACCGGGGCCAACTATGAGTTTTGTTCTATCAAGATGAAGACATTTCTTCAGATCAACAAGTATTGGGATATGCTTGAAACTGAGTTCAAAGAACCAGATACAAATGCTTTGGCCGCAATGAATAATTCCCAGAAGAGTGTTGCAGAAGCTCGCTGAGACCGATATCTCACAGCCACATGGTTGATCAAACGTTGCATCAAGGAGTCCATTTTCTTGCGAATCTCAAGAGCTACCAATGCATATCAAGCTTGGAATCTGCTTGCATCTTCCTACAAAGGAACAGATCGAGTAAAAATGGTAATACTGCAAACCCTATGACTTCAATTTGAAAGTTTGAAGATGAAAGAGTCAGAAACTGTAGATCAGTTTATGATTGGGGTTTCAAGCATTGTGACCCAATTTCAAACCTACGGTGAACCTCTGGAACAAAAGATAGTTGTTCAAAATATTCTTAGGTGTCTCACCAAGAAGTTTTCTATGTTAGTGACTGCCATAGAAGAATCAAAAGATATGTCTCATCATCCTATAAGAGTTGACTAGATATCTTCTATCTCATGAAGATTGACTCAATTAAGAAGAAGAGTCGTTGACCAATGCTTTCAACACCTAAGATTCCCTCAATAGAGGTCGAGGCAGAGGAGGACAAGGTAGAGGAAGAAGAGGCCTAGGGTCTCCAGCTACAGAGAACATAACCAATCAAAGTCATGAACATTCAGATAATTTAGAACACTCTCACAACTCTCAAGTTCAAAGGGGGATAAGCAAGAGATGGACCAATAAGTCCAATATTCAGTGTAACTACTGCAAGAAGTATGGACACTATGAACAAAAATGTAGAAATATGCAAGCTGACTAGAACAACAATAGAGCCAATGTCTCTAAAGAAGAAGGCTCATCAAAGGTAATGTTTATGTCTCATAAAGCAATTGAAGAATATTGTAGCACATATCTATGGCTACGAGATAGCGGTTGCTAAACAATCACATGACAAGTAACAAGACACTATTCTCTAGTTTGAATTCTTCTGTTGTCATGGATATCAAGCTAGGAGATGAATTTCTGGTTCCAGCAAAAGGAAAGGGTACTATTCCTATACTTACTAAGCAAAGTGAAAAGAATTTTATTCATGAGGTGTTTTATGTACCACATTTGAATGTCAATCTAATTAGTATGGGTCAATTACTTCAAAACTGATATGATATTTAGTTTTATGATACATAATGTACTATTTATGATAAACCCCCCAACAAGAAACTCATAGCCAAAGTTGAAATGACTAATAATAGAATATTTCCTCTCAGTCTGAGGAGTTCCAACCTTCCAGATCTTGTAGCCCATACAGTTTCTAGTCTAGACGAATCCTGGTTATGGAACTATAAATTCGGTCATCTTCCCTTCAAGAGTATCAATATCCTGCACAAACAGTCAATGGTCAAATGGTTACCAGTTATTCATGAACAATCCAGCACGTGTGAAGATTGTATGACTGGTAAACATGAAAGGGAAAACTTCCTCACTTCCACATCTCGAGCCAAAGAACATATTGAAATAGTTCATACAAACCTCTGTGGATCCATGGAAACCCTATCCATAGGAGGTAGCTTTTATTTTATGACCTTTATTGATTATTTCTGTCAAAACCCCAATTTTCCAAAAAAAATAAATTTTTAAATTTACATAATAATAACACAATACAGTTAACTAATCATTTAATTAGTTAAAGGTTATCAGTTTATTGATCAAATTCATCTGTTATCTGCATGAAATGATAGAACTATCTTTTCAATTTACTGACTGGTTTCTTTTTGTGAACACAAGGTGGCAGTCATGAACAACTGGGCTTACTTAGCTTTTGAGCTAAAGCAGAGTGTTCCTTCTGTCTTTACAGATTACAGGTAAGAAGGTTGGCTGTTGCAAGTAAAAGATTCTAAAGTATTTAAGTACAAGTCTGTTTGCAGTTCAAAGTTTGGTAAGACATTAGCAGCTAAGCACCTATTAATGCTTACTGAGGTAAATTCTTTATTTGTTCTTAAATCTAGAAGAGATAGATTTATAGTTCT
The DNA here is from genome assembly GCA_001517045.1 of Pseudotsuga menziesii. NCBI lineage: Eukaryota > Viridiplantae > Streptophyta > Pinopsida > Pinales > Pinaceae > Pseudotsuga > Pseudotsuga menziesii. The sequence continues at coordinate 125,026 of LPNX010516233.1, read as the reverse complement.
TAAGATTACTGAAAAGTATGATATCTATCATGTTCATTAGTGTTAAAAGATATTCATATAACAATGGTTACATTAGCATACAAAACCCCAAAGTTTATGTATAAGAAAGTACAATCACTCTCTATTATCTAAAGTGTATAAATAAGGGATTTACATTTTTACTGCTAAACAATTTTAAACTATCCAATGATAGGAATAAACTTATACTGTTGTACCAGATATTATATATATTACCATTGATTCAACATAGACTAAGTTTAACCTAGATCCGATGGATCATCTATTGTAAACTGGTTATTATTTTGATCACTAAAAGTATGTATAACATAAAAGTTTCAAGGTCTAACCCTTATCTTAGTAAGCTTTCTCTTAGCTGGTTTCACCTTTAAATGTGATAACTTTGAAGTTAAGGTCATTATTCCAAAATATGCATTCATCAAAACATTTAGTGCTATTTCCTTTTTGTAGACTTTATCCAACTTAGATGACTATGGTATGACCATAAGGTCACATTATAAAATAATAGTTACTATGGTTAAACTTGCAACCTCCTAAAAATCAACTACTAGAAGACTCTAAAATTTTTAAAGTAAGTGGTCGGTGGAATACTTGTAAATAGATCAATATTCTTTCTTAATCTTATATATTATATTTCCCAATTATAATCTTATGCAAGCATATTCTATTTGGACTATAAGGAGTTTAATGACCTAAAAAGTTACATTTTCTGGTTGAACAGGTCATAAACAAATCCATGATAAAAATTAAGGTTATAGACTCACTCCAAAGATGACTCTTAAAACCTTTACATTAAACATTTCAAGTTTATAATAACATTTCAAATTGTAAAAAGGATGATGTGATTGCACTTATCACTATAGAATTCTTTTGAACGTAAGTTATTTAAACAAAACATCATGTTATAAAGTTCTTCACCATAATTTTTGTGTTAGGATTATTAATCCTCCCTTGTCCAAATTTGGTCATATGTCTAAATTGGGAGTCATGTCTAAATCGGGAGTCCATCTAGTCTATTTATAGTCATTAGCACCATTGGTTAAACTTGACCTAATTGGGGCATATGTTTCAGTTACCAAAGTGTGGGGAACACTAATTGAGGCTCACTGCCACTTATTGCACTTGATTGCATAAGTTTAGGAGTCTCCTCAGA
>LPNX010516233.1:85350-104814 GCA_001517045.1 Pseudotsuga menziesii | reverse complement strand
TCATCGTCAACCTACCACCACCCTCGACCATGAAGTAGCTAAGAACAACATTGGGACATACATGCTATTATCGAAAATTTATCACAGGGTTTGCATAGGTTACTACCCCTATGGAAAAGTTATTAAAGAAGGATAATAAGTTTCAGTGGAGTGAAAACTGCCAAGAAAGTATGGACACCATACTAGTTTTTCTAGACTAGAAAAAGGAGTTTCATGTACATGTCGATGCGTTGTTTGTCGCATTCGTTGTTGTACTCACACAACCTTGTGAAAGTGCTATTGATCATCCTATTTCCTTTGCTAGAAAAAAATTATCAACAATAGATAAGAACTATACCACGGCGGAAAGAGAAGGACTAGCTATGGTATACGCTCTTCATACATTTTGTCACTATTTGTTGGGTGGACATTTTAAAATGTACATAGATCATTCTGCGTTGAAATACCTGGTCAATAATCCATTGTTGGGGGAGTATATTTGTCGATGGATTCTTCTCTTCCAGGAATTTGAATTTGAAATAATTGTTAAGCCCGGTTGACTAAATTTCAGACCCGGCCATCTTTCAATGCTAGAAAGAGGAGAAGAACCTATGAGTCTCGACGATAATATTCCATATGCTTAATTATTTGCAGTCAATATGTTTGAGGATCACTATAGGGATATTATACAATTATTGAGTATAAGATATGCACCCGAAGGATATAACATTGTGTAGAAAAAAATTAGTTGTATGAGTTGTAGATTTTCAGTTTATCGTTGGGAAACTGTATGAAATGGGACCAGATGAAATTCTTCGTCCCTATGTAATGGAACATGAGCGACCAATAATATTGAATAAAGCACATGCTGGTGTCACAAGAGTTTATTATGCTAGAAAAGATACGGTACAAAAGATTTACAAGCAGGATTGTTGTGGCCTACTTTACATGCAGATGCTAGAGAATATCGTCGCAACTATGATGTCTGTCAGAGAACTGGAAAGCCATTGCGACCAAATGAAATGTTGTTAGTACCTTAGATAACTTTATAAGAATTTGAAAAATGGGATGTTGATTTTGTGGGTATGATCAATCAACCAATAAAAAGAACATATGCATGATACATTATTACTGCAACAAATTAATTGAATAGATGGGTTGAAGCAATGCTAGTAAAGGATTTTACTATTGCGAATGCTATAAAATTTTTGTTCAACAATGTTGCAACTAGATTTGGATGCCCAGATATATTTATGTGATCAAGGCACACACTTTGTCCATCTGTTGATCTACGAACTAACTGAAGAATTCCATATCCAACACAAGAAGACAACACCATATCACCCACAAGCGAATGGTGATGTCTAAGCATTCAACAAGGTCCTAGAAAACACATTGAAAAATATCTACAATGTTCAAAGAGATGATTGGGACCTGAAAATTTATGTGGTACTATGAGCTTATTGCACGACCTATAAGAAGATGACACGATAAGCTCCATTTCGATTGGATTATGGACAAGAGTTTGCCATGCCGATGGAATACATTGTATCAAGTCTAAGGATAACTACCATAATGGAGATGACAGATGTTGGTGCTATCGAAGAAATATTATTGCAGCTTGTCTAGTTGGAGGAATAATGTTTTATCACAGGATATCATCAGAATGTTGAGAAGCAACAAGAAAAAGCATGGAACGACCAACACATTAAGAATAAGCAGTTTCACATTGGAGATCTTGTTTTTTTGTATGACAATAAGTTTTTAAAGCATCCAGGCAAGCTAAAAATACATTGGCTAGGATCATATGTGGTGATTCAGATCTTTAAAGGAGGCAGTATACAATTACAGAGATTGGATGGAACACCTTTCAAAGGATTGGTGAATGGAAGTCGGTTAAAGCCTTACTAGGATAGCCGGAGTTTGGTCGACTAAGTGTTCAAAAAGAGTTGAAAAAAATACAAAAAGTCACAGATTCTTGAGTGTGTTTATGAGTGTTATTTCTGTAAAAAGTAAGAGTGTTTTTGTTTCAAGATTATGAGAGTTGTGTCGCAGATATTTGGTCTACTAAAGAAAAAGAATGGGGTCGTAAACCTGTTTCCTATAGAAGAAGAAGAGTTGTGTCACAGAAGAAGAAAAGTGGCAAATACCACCTATTAGTTGCAAGAAAGGAAGAGCTGTCGCAGATCCTCTATCTATTGCAAGAAAATAAAGTTGTCACATCCTGAATTTTGCTCGCAAAAATACAGCTGGCTGCAGTTAATTTGAGGATGTGGGAGATTTTTGGTGGCATTCATTTTTGACATTTCTGTCATTAATGCATAATAACTACCATTGAAATGATAGGTGAAGTGATTTTTTGATTAGCAGTTTCTTTGCAATGATTCGAAAGATTTCCCCATGTGACTGAAATCACTACCACTTTTTTCCATTTAGTGCAAGATCGTGTGAAATGGATGACTGGTTGAACGTACCCATATATTTCATCTTCATTCTGAAGCTTCGTTACTTCACTGCATCGAACGAACTGAGCGTTGAACTCCTTTTATGCAACTGAGAGAGACTAAGTTATTGTTCATAGAGTATGGTGATTTATGTCTCTAGTACAAGCACTACGCAGGAATTGGGTGCTAAAATTTTGTCGCTAACATAGATTATGTAAGAATAAACTAAAGTTATTTCACAATGACCACCAATGACAAAGGCGGTTGCATAGTCTCCTAGGGTACCATAGTAAGCATCATGACCACCACTGGTTCCACCAGTTCTATTATGGCTAGACCTTCCCGACACATCAAGGAAGAAACACTATATCTGTGGAACCAATCATAGACCAACAATTGCACCTCCACCAACTGATGAAGCAATATGGTCGACATCCATGATTCCTGATTATGTTCCACCTAGAACAACATATGCACCTAAGGTTCGATTGGGTAAAAATGTGAAATACCCACTAGTAGCACCGACCATACCTAAAGGAGTTCGGGTAATGACGAATATTTTACCAAACTTGTAGAAAATGGGTTTTATTGACCATTACCTGCATAAATTTCTAGAACTAGCCATGGACAGATATATGACTTCTCTACGGTAGAATGAGGATGGATCTATTAATAGGGTCTCGATGGAATGCGAAAGAGGCATGGAATAATCTGAATTACTTTCATTGATGCACATGCTTCATTTTGGACGCACAACATAGGTAAATACATGCATCAAAAAACTACTGGTAAGTTTCCATGGAGGATTCTTATGGCTCGACCGGAAGATATCAACGAACATCGAGCTGATAGCATCGATAAAAGGGCTCCCCCTTGCAGGCGTAGACCCAACACCATTTTTCACCAGGAAGGACCAAGACATAGTGCTAACCAGTAAGATGAAAAAAAAGTATGACCTAGCACATGACACAATAGGATTCTCTATTGCCTCCACCAATGATTAGATGTTAGGATCGTCGCCAAATTTTTTTCTAGCAAGTTGTTGTGGAAGATGCAACCAAACCAATGTACTATAGGGACCAATCCAACAACAATTTACAGTTCCTTATACACCTCATCAAAATGGGATAACAGAGAGAAAGAATAGAACATTGGTGGAATGTGCACGAAACATTCTTCAAGGTAAAATCATTTCAAATGATTTTTGGGATTAATCCATCAATATTGTTGTTTATTTAAAGAATAGAAGTCCAACAGAGAAATTAGATCTTCAAACATATTTTGAAGTTTTTCATGGATATAAACTAAAAGCCGACCATTTAAGAATATTTGGTTGTAAGGATTTTTCACACATTTCAAAAGATGAGAGAAGAAAACATGATGAAAAATCAATTGAATGCATATTTGTTCGATACTACACTGATAAAAAAAACATACAAGTTGTTTCATTTCTAGTTCGTATAAACTAATTGCAAGTAGAGATGTGGTGTTCCATGAAATGCAGACAAAAATGATAATATAGATGAGACTGATCAATGGAATATCCTTAATGATAATAATGAATATGTTAAACTAGATTCAATAGTCCATCATGATCAAGAAAACGTATAGGGACAGGAGCAGTCACATGAGCAGTTACAGGAACAAGTACAAGAACAAGGTCAAAGCAGCATGAGCAACGGTGACACATATTCAGGTGGAGAGAGAAAAAGAATAATGGACAAAACTCCTTAAGGTACTACAGTACCAAGAACGTCAGGTCAACAAACTCATACTCCTCTAAGGTATAGTGACTATGTCTTAATGGCTAATTTAATGAATGTTAAAGAATCATTAAGTTATGAACAAGCCAAAGATAAGAAAGAATGGGTAAATGCTATGAATGAAGAATATAACTCTATTATGAAGAATCAAACTTGGGAATTAACAGAGTTACCTAAAGATAAAATACCCATAGGATGTAAATGGTTGCTCAAATCTAAATTTAAATTTGATGGTAGCATTGATAAATATAAAGCTAGACTAGTTGCAAAAGGTAATGCTCAAAAGGAGGGAATTGATTTTGAAGATACATTTTTCTCGGTAGATAAACTAAATACAATTAGAGTACTTGTTGCATTGGCTACAAAACATAAATGGAAAATACATCAATTAGATGTTAAACATGCTTTCTTGAATGGTGAACTAAAAGAGGAAGTGTATTTAGTTCATCATGGAAGTTTTGTACAGAAAGGAGATGAGCATCTTGTTTGTAAATTGAAGAAATCTATCTATGGATTGAAACAGACCCCTAGATCATGGTATATAAAGACTGATTACTTCTTTAATAAGAAAGGAGTTTTTAAAAGAAAAAGTGATCCTAACATTTATGTGAAGAAAGATAAGGAAGAAAAAGTTTGTTTGATATCATTGTATGTTGATGATCTCATTATTACAGGTAGTGCATGTAAATTGATTACATAAATTAAAAATCAATCGTCACACGAATTTGAAATGAAAGACCTTTGTGAGTTACATTATTGTTTGGGAGTTGAATTTTGGAAGGAGTATGGTAGGACAATTATCACTCAAAATAAATATATAAGGGAAATGCTGAAAAAGTTCAATATGAGTGAATGCAAAGCAACATCAATGCCTTTAGATCAAAATTTAAAGCTATGCAATGAAGTGGAACTAAAGAAGAAGATGGTACTTTGTATCATTAGTTGGTGGGAAGCCTGAACTATTTTACTACTACCAAGCTAGATATGGCATATGCAGTCAACATCCTTAGTTAGTTCATGGCTAAGCCTTGTGAAAATGATTGGAAAGATGCAAAGAAATTCCTCAGATATTTGAAAGGAACAATGAATTTTGGTATTTTGTATACTGATGAATTTGGTGTTCATGGTAGGTTTTTCTGATTCTGATTGGGAAAGAAATCCCAATGACATAACATCTACCTTAAGTTATGCTTTCAGCATTGGATCCAGAGTCGGGTCATGGAGCAGTAAGACACAACCAACTGTTTCTTTATCATCCACAGAAGCTGAATATAAAGCATGCCCAATGCTCCGTGTGAAGCTGTTTGGTTGAAGAGAATTCTTGATGATGTTGGTGCAGGGAAAGAAGAACCAACAAAAGTCTATTGTGATAACCAAAGTGCTGTTAAATTACAACCCATTTGATCATGAAAGATATAAACATATAACGTTGCAACATCATTTTGTCAAATAAAAAGTTGGGTCTAAGGAAATTGAATTAATTTATTGTAATACAAGTGAAAACATAGCTGATGTATTTTACTAAGTGGGTTGGCAAGTTTCACTTCGAAGTCCTTAGGTAAAATTTGGGTGTTGTAGACAATCCATTTCTCCATTAAGAAGAAATGTTGGATATAATGTCAAAATCAGAAGCATTAGATTAGTGATTGTGTTGTGTGCATCTCACAAAATCAAGTGGAGTTATTAAAGATCCTATGTTTAGAGATCTAGCTCTTGGTTTGTGTTGAGGCCTGGAAAATCGCAGGCGGCAAGAGTAAGGGATTCTCCCCAATCAACGTTCCCAGCTAGCCTGTTGACTGTTTGGTATAGGGAATCCATCCGGTTTACGGTCCGGCTACTGTAGGTCAGGTAAAAAAACAAAGGATTCACCGGTTGCGGCCCGGTCCACCGAGTTTTTGTATTTTGACTTAAGAAATGAAATGCAAGTGCCTAACTAAATGCAGGGTGATCAGAATGCAAGGGGCAGTCACAACGTGATGCACAGGTTCTTACCTCTCGTCTTAGGCCCGCAGGCAACCAAATCACGTACAAAAGAAACAAACTAATTATCTATCTATCCCTAGGGAGCAAGGTTGTCGTGTAAAGGATTAATACATTTTGTGCATGCATTGTGAAGACTTACAGTTAGCTAACATTTCCATCAAACACATGCACAATTTCAGATATTTAAACAACCAGATAGCCAATTGCTGTATGAAAACTTCTATTACTCACAGTGGAAAATATCCTGAAAGATACCAAAGAACATTTAACAAGAACATAGGTTCAGGAATTTAAACATTCTTACAGTAAATGAAATACAGCTGAACACGAAATAGTTCCTCTTCAACTTTATTCATGATTCACATTGATACATTCCATTTCACTCTCTCCAACAAGGTAAAATCACCGTTTCCTTTGCAAAACGAAATAGTTCCTCTTACAAGCAAACATTACAAAATTTTCCAGGGGAAAAATCCCTTTCTCAGTTCTACTTCCTAATATTTAAACTACAACTGCTGCCCCTTGGGCTACCACCCCAGCGTGTGACTTTTCAGCATCTTCAACGATTCAGCTTCTTCTTTGGACATTTTGTCAATCATTTTCTATGAGCGTTTAGCTTCTGGTAGATAACGGATGGGTTTTCCTTGTCCGTTCCTCCTTCGTTTGCTTGCTTTGTCCTTTTCTCCGTTTCGTCTTCCTTGTGATCGTGCCGGTTCCGGTCCGACCAAGCTAATTCTTAGCCCAGGGTCGCTTCAGCAGTATCAAATTCCTTCTGCAAACAATTACAATGCGTTATTCGCTGCAAATGGGAGTTTTTAAACATTAAACCCTTTCTGCCCAGCATTGTAAATCCACAAGAGACTAGCCAGGTTCATCCAGACAAGGTATCCATTAAGCTTTGGGCGGGCAAAAATATAAATCGGCGGTCGACCAGCTTCTGCATCAGATGGGACGAGACTTTAGGAGCCGCAACGACGGAGGAGTATAGGGACTGGGTGAGCGAAAACACGGGCGAAAAAGGGTAATCGGACATCGGGGGGAAGAGTATATCGGAGGCTAGATGGCTTCTCCAACCGGAACTGCGGATGAGAGGGAATTTGAAAACAAGCGACGAGGGCGAGAGGAGGCCAAGTCTGATGTCGGATGATACCCAAATCGGAAGCTGACCATCTCTTCCCGGCCGCAACGGCGGGCGAGTAGAAGCTAAGGGAAAGCGATTTAAGGCCAAACGAATCGGGAGTCGGGGGGATCTAGACTTCGAACGGAAGAATGTTCCGTTAGCCGCAACGGCGGGTGGGCTGGAACTTCGCAGCTTCCGATCCAACAAACAAAAAAGAGGCCCGATTCATAGAGAAAATCAACGATTAAAATAGTCGTTGAGGATCAATTGTAGCCAAAGTCATTTTCCTTTGCTAAGGCAAGATTTTATTTTTCTATGGTTAGTAAACCAGACAAACACGACTCAAACCAAAAATGAACATGGCACACAAATCAGCGGGCATCCAACTTCAAGGTAAAACGAAAAGAATATATGCCCAAGGGGTTCAAGCACTTAACGATCAAACCAAGCAAAAATGATGAGGAGGGGCCCAGAGTTTAAGTAAAAATAAATTCGGGGAGAACAGTTGCGGTAGCAACAACTGGAGATTTCTTGGTGAACCTAGATCTCTAGGTGATTTTTTTCCTTTGAGTGGTAGACTGCTTCACAACCAACATGCATCAAATGAAAACTTCCAGCTGTCCGGATTTCTCGAATGACCGAAGTGCGTACCTTAATCATTGATGCTAGTCCAATTTGGGGAAAGTGGAAACCGAAACCTTCAAGTCCAAATAACTCTATTGGGGCCAGAGGATGAATTTCATTATTACCTTTGTCTTCAGGTAGCTAGCAGCGTGGAAACCACAGGATTGCAGCAGATAGTAAACAACAGTATTCGTTTGTTCCTCATTCCCATGCCATTTTAACAATTTTGTGCTTTTGGACTTTTGTCCCTCTCATTTGAGTTCTTCTGTATGCCTTTCTTACTGAATTTTAATTCAGGATCCTCTATCCCATAGTGTCCTTTTGTGTGAGTGGTGTTCTTCAGGGTTCAGCTCACGGACGGAGAGGATCTTTTGGCCATTTAGTACTTATGATTCAGTACCTGCTTTGATTTATGATGCTTTTAAAGAAGTTTTGACTCTTTATTTGCCTTTTGGAATTCGTTTCTTGGCATGGGATCATTTATATTTAATACACTGTTCACCTTGCTTCTTTCCATGGGTTCTTGCTGTCGCTCCTTTGAACATTTTAAATGTGACGTGGATGGAGCCCCGACATAGTACTCCTGACTCTTCGAATCCGGTTTAATTCACAGGGGTTAAACAGGACTTCAATGCACACAACATTTTATTTGAGAAAACTATTGGGCTGGAAGAATTATTTTAGCAACACACAGGCTGACACTCAATGTATTTGCTATTCCCAAAAGACCTTACTTTCCTCCGGACAACTGCAAGTTCGTTCCCCTTATTGAAAATCAAACCTAAAATTAAACAAAAGGCAAACATGACTCAAAAAAAAACAGAAAGCTTATTTATGTACAAAAACAGAAAAACTCAAAGAAACGTCAAGAAAAGTAAGGCTTGAGAACCAAACCGTTAACTGGCAAGTTCTCCTCCCATCCCTGTAAATCTTGTAGCATATAAGTAGCAGGGCCAAGTTTTGCTTTGATTTGAAACGGGCCTACCCACAACTGTTGGAACTTAGTGTGCTTTCCCTTTTCATCATGAGGATGATCCCATTTGAGAACTAGGTCTCCCACTTCCAAGTCCTTTTTCCCAGCTTTATGTTTGTCAAACCATCTTTTCACTACCTCCTGCTGCTGTTTGAAACATTCTCTAGCCTTGGATCTGGCCTCTTCTGCTTTCAGGAGGTTATATATTCTTATTTGGAGAACCTCGTCCTCCGATCCCCTAGACTCTTGAGCTAGTATGGAAGATGGTAGCATGATTTTGGGAGGCAAGATGGCTTCCTTACCGTACACAAGGGTATAAGGTAACACTCCTATTGCAAACTTGGGGGTGACTCTGTCATCCCACAAGGCATTGGGTAAGGCTGAGTGCCAACTTCGCTGGTTTTCTATGATAGTCTTCTTCAGGATTCTAATGAGGTTTTTATTGGAGGATTCAGCTAGGCCATTCCCTTGCGGATAGTAGTTAGCAGAATAATGTAATTTTATCCCTTTCTCATGAGCAAATGCAGTCAATTTAATGGATGAAAAGTACTTAGCATTATCAAAAACTAACGAACTTGGAACCCCAAACCTGGTCATGATATGATCTTGTAGAAAGCTGATGACTTCGTCTTCGTTTATCTTGCGCAATGGGATAGCTTCGACCCAGCAAGTGAAATAATTAGTTGCAGTAAGAATATACTTGTGCAGCAGGGAAGAATTTGGCTTTATTTCTCCAATGATGTCTATTCCCCATTGTTCAAAAGGCTCCGTGATCATTACAGGCTTTAGAGGTGTTGTTGCTCTAGGTTGTCTTCCACCACATCTTTGGCAAGTATCACATTTTCTGACGTGTGCATGTGCATCCCTGAAAAGTGTTGGACAGTAGTAACCGGCTCTAAGAAACTTGTGGGCTGTAGTGTCCCCTGAATAATGTCCCCCAGCCGGGCCATCGTGCAATTCAGACATTACTTTCTCAACATCTTCTTTCTCCAAGCATATCAAGAGGACTCCATCATAGTTTTTTCTGTACAATACGCCTTCTACGATTTGATAGGAAGCTGATTTCAGACGTAGAGCTCTTCTTTGTTTGGAAATCCAATGTTCCGGTAACACCCCTGACTGTAAGTAATGCACAAGGTCTCTATACCAAGACTCAGGAGCTGTGAATAAAGGGCAAACTTCCGTTACATGCAACTCAGCTTCATCTTCCCATGCTTGTTCTTCATTGTTTGTCTTTCCAGTCATCAGTTTGCATAACCCTTGACCTTTTACTATAGTAGCTGGCTTGAATACAAGATCGTATTCTTGAAGTGCTATTACCCAGTTGCCCCTTCTTTCTCCTAATTCTTTTTGAATGAGAAGGGATCTTACAGCTGGGTAAGGGACTACTACCTTGGTACTATTTTTTAGTATATAAGGCCTGAATTGCTTTACTGCCTTAAATACTGCGTATGCCTGCTTATCAATGGCTGGGTAGTTTAATTCAGCCCCTTGTAGTCCAGTGCTCATAAAAGAAATTGGGAATTCATCACCCCCATCTTCCTTTTGCGTAAGTACGGCTGCCAATGAATCATCAGACGCAAATGTATATATAATAAAGTCCTTGTCAAAGTCTGGACTTTTCAGAGAGGGTGCATGTGCAACAGCAGTCTTGATTTTACTGAAAGCATTCTTTTCAGTCTTAGTCCACTTAAACTGTGTGTTTTGCTTGACCATCTGCTGTAATGGTTTAACAGTCTGGGAAAAATCAGGCACAAACCTACGCACGAAATTTATCGTTCCCATGAAGGATTGCATCCCTTTTTTATTATGGGGCATGGGGATTTGTTCAATGGCATTAATTCTTTCCGGGTCTATAGATATACCTCTCTTTGAAACTATATGCCCCAGTAACTTGCCTTCTGTGACCGCGAATATGCACTTCTTAGGATTTAGGGAAATGCCATACTTTCGATAGCGCTCGAAAATTTGCTTTAGGTGGAACGCGTGCTCCCCTCTTTTCTCCGAAAATATTGTGATGTCATCAAGGTAGACCACCACACTTCGCCCAATCAGTCCACGGAAAGCTATGTCCATAGCTCTCTGAAATGTCGCGCCAGCATTAATCAGTCCAAAGGGCATTCTTCTATATGCGAAATTTCCCCATTTAGTTCTGAATGTTGTCTTCAATCTATCTTCCTTGGCTACTAACACTTGGTTGTAGCCAGAGAAACCGTCTAACAATGAAAACATTTCAGAACCAGAAACCATCTGAAGCAATTGCTCCATTGGAGGTACCGGGTAGTTGTCTTTATCTGAGGCGCGGTTTAAGTTTCTGAAGTCCACGCACAGTCTGATTTCTCCCGACTTTTTTCTGACAGGTACCATATTTCACACCCAGTCGGAATGCCTGACTTTAAAAATAATCCTAGCATCTAGCAATTTTTTTACCTCGCTTTGAATTAGTGGCTCCAACTTGGGGTGCATTTTCCTTAACGGCTGCTGATATGGCTTAATGCCTGCTTTAATAGGAATGATATGCTTGATAATACCGGTGTCGTAGGTTTTCAAATCTGCATACGTCCATGCAAAGACATCTTTGTACTGCTTAAACAGATTGAGGAACTTGTCTCTTTCAGCTGGTGAGCAACTTTTGCCGAGGTTCACGAACTTGGGATCCATTTCAGTCCCTAAGTTTATTAGCTCGAACTGTAGAGTTGAGCTGTGTGTCTTCACATTAGCGGGTCTTCTGAATTTCTCATTCAAGTCAAACATCTTCTCTAACGTCCTGACCCCTTTGGGAATGAAATTGTCATATTTCATTTCAGCCTGATGTTCCTCATCGTCGATAATGGCTCCTTTAAAGACCTCATCGTTTGTCAAGCATTCGATTATTTGCTGATCATCGTCAAATACTCACAGGTTGGTGATCATATCAGGTACTGAAGGCCTGAAAAGTAATTCAATAGAGAATTTGTTATTAGTGGGAACCAGCCTGGCAGCTGATGTAGCTAAAAGATCAGCAGCTGCATTTTTTATTCTTGGGATTGAAATAATGTTAAATGCATGAAAATGTTTAAGCAAATCCCATACCTCGTTTTGGTAAGCTTTCAAGTGAGGGGAAACACAATGTATTTGATTTCTTATTTGTTTCACAACTATTTCTGAGTCCCCAAAAACTTTTAAATTACTAACCTTTAGCTCAATCGCTTTTTTGAGTCCCTGCAACAGTGCTTCATACTCGGCTGTATTGTTAGTACACTCAAACTCTAATCTACAAGACAGGAAGTGTTTATTTTTTTGTGGATCAATAAGGACGCAGCCGGCCCCTGACCCTTCTAATTTCTTCGAGCCGTCAAAATATAAAGTCCAAAAAACATTATCTACTGAAAATGAATCTACTCCTACGGCTAAATATACTATTTTACAGTCAAGCTCATCAGCCTGAGAAAAACGAAGGAGATCAGGCTGTGTGTCAGATGTATTGCTAGCCTCTTCCGCTTGATAATTCCCTGGTTCTAGTTCAAGAAAGTAGTTTCCCAATACAGATTCAACTGGTACATTCTTCTCATCCAATTGAGTGATGTTATACTTCATGTAAGGTTCTCTCAAAACTTTGATTTGATTGGGAATTCCTTTGTACGGAAACCAAAGATGTGACCAATCTGAGGCGAAATACCCATTTAATTTAGCTGACCAATCCCTACTCAGGACCAGGCCATAAGCATCTGGTATATCAGCCACTACGATGTTAATCAGTTGGCATACTCTGTCGTCGGATGCTAGGCGGATTAGGATGTCTTCCATCTCACCAATTACCTTAACGTCTGTCCTATCCAATTGCACCACCCTCCACGTGGTTGGCTTAGGCTGCCCATTTATTTTCTTACATACTGATATGGGCATGACATTAATTGATGCCCCTGAGTCTACTAAACAATTGTGCATGTTATGATTAAAAACTTCAAATGTCAAGAGGAAAGGTGGGTGTTTAGTTTTGCACTTACCTCCAGTGCTAGCTTCTCCAATTTCTTCTTCATCCCGAGGTTGATTTTCAGTGGGCAGCTTCTCTTCAGATGTTTCACGTGCTTTCAACAACTTTTCTTTCTGTTGAGGTACTTTGCACATTTCAAACAGTGGGACGTTTGCCTTTATCTTCTTCAAATCTTCAACAATGTCATATTCAATTTGTTGTCTAGTGGGCTGAGATTTGTCAGCACTCGCATTCTCTTCATTTGTCTTAGGCAACGTTCTGTTCTGTTTAGGGTCTTGGCTGGTAATAGTGAATTCCGGTATCTGATCAGCCAAGGATTTGTCTTGAAACTTTTTCCTGACATTTCTTTGCATCCTTCTGATTTTTGGAAGTAAAAGACTGTTATCGCTAACCGTCCCTTTACTTCTAGTTGTCACGTTAGCTTCCCTGACATCCTCACGTCCCTGAGTATTTTCCTCTTCTACGTCGAGTACGGAAACAGAACTCCATAATGCCATAGTCTCTTCTTCCTGTTGTTTTGAAGAAGTGGAAGCAACATTTTCTTTCCTTTCATCATCATCTTCTTCTGTTAATCTTGAATCCAACATCTGATTCATGACCAATGTCATTGAATTTATCCATTGCGGACAGTTCCTTTCGGAATGAGGTTGCTGATGAAAGGTACAGAAATTTTCCATCCCTATGTCTGTTAGATTCATGGATGCGTTTTTTTTGAGGAGGAGGTTGGGACTGATTTCTGTCCTCCCTTTTCTTATAATATGGCCTGTAGAACTTTTGTGCTTCTTTTTCTTTCTCTAAGTCTATGATCTTGTTAGACAGCTTCTGCACCATTTTGGCCATACCTTCATAGTCTGGTGCTTTCTCCTCTTTGGGCTTAGTAAACAGCAAGGTTTTCCTTTTCTCCCCTGACTGTTCAGGATAATCTTCAACGCTCTCCCTTTCATTCTCCACCACCTCTGCCTCTTCATAAGTCTCGGTCAAAGTAGGCTTGGCCCTACCTTTTGCAAACATGGCCAAGTCAGGGCCCAAGGCTGATGTATAATACTCAATTAGGACCCTGTCTGAAGGTTTGTCTGCATCAGAGAAATTTTTAAGATAGGCTGTAAACCTTTGTGTAAAACTGTGCACTTTTCCCTTCTTTTGTTTCTTCAAAGCACATAGTCCTTTCATAAGGGAAGCGTGAGTCTTTTGGACTGCATACTTACTTCTAAACATTCTTTCGAAGGTATCCCAGTCTGGGATAGAGTTGGCAGGTAATCCAAAGTACCAAGAGGCTGCAGCTCCTTTGAGGGTATGTGGGAAAAGTCTACAAACCACATCTTCATGTTCCCCCGCCCTTAGTCCTTCTATAGCCAAATAAAAACTCTCCAAATGGTCATCTACTAATATCTTGTCATTGGGGTCAAATTTAGGCAATAACTTTTCGAAGGCTTGAGGTAGGTCATGCAAAGGCGGGGTCAGATTCAGAGGTGATCTGGCTTTCCATGCAGGTGGCGGGTTTGGAGGATTAGGTGTCTGGTTGGCATTAACTCCTACCATAAGTTGAGGTCGAGAGTGCGGAGGTGAACCAACTGGGGTGTGAACCAGGGAAATGTAAGGGGTCTCCGGGCCCTCTTGATTCAAAGGTAGCTCAACTTCTTGTAAGGCAGTCTCTACAAGCTCTTCCCAGTCTCCAACCAACACTGAATCCTCTATTATAGGATGGTCTTTCTTCTTGTACTCCCTTCTAGGCAACTCGTGGATGATTGGCAATCCTCCAATCTTCTTTACGTATGCCCTGGTGTGTCTTCTCAGATCGTTAACAATCTCGTTGCGAACAGGATATAGATATTCTCTTTTTTCTTATTCCAGAATTGAATTGCATGGTACACTACTTTCAGAACTGTAACCAGTGGAATAATCTCGAGAAAACGGGTTTCCTCGGCCAGCCATGCACTGGCGGCCCTCCTTCTAGCGCCAAAATTGTTGAGGCCTGGAAAATCGCAGGCGGCAACAGTAAGGGATTCTCCCCAATCAACGTTCCCAACTAGCCCGTTGACTGTTTGTATAGGGAATCCGTCCGGTTTACGGTCCAGCTACCGTAGGTCAGGTAACAAAACAAAGGCTTCACCGGTTGCGGCCCGGTCCACCGAGTTTTTGTATTTTGACTTAAGAAATGAAATGCAAGTGCCTAACTAAATGCAGGGTGATCAGAATGCAAGGGGCAGTCACAACGTGATGCGCAGGTTCGTACCTCTCGTCTTAGGCCCGTAGGCAACCAAATCACGTACAAAAGAAACAAACTAATTATCTATCTATCCCTAGGGAGCAAGGTTGTCGTGTAAAGGAGTAATACATTTTGCACATGCATTGTGAAGACTTACAGTTAGCTGACATTTCCATCAAACACATGCACAATCTCAGATATTTAAACAACCAGATAGCCAATTGCTATATGAAAACTTCTATTACTCACAGTGGAAAATATCCTGAAAGATACCAAAGAACATTTAACAAGAACATAGGTTCAGGAATTTAAACATTCTTACAGTAAATGAAATACAGCTGAACAAGAAATAGTTCCTCTTCAACTTTATTCATGAGTCACATTGATACATTCCATTTCACTCTCTACAACAAGGTAAAATTGCCGCTTCCTTTGCAAAACGAAGTAGTTCCTCTTACAAGCAAACATTACAAAATTTTCCAGGGGAAAAAGCCCTTTCTCAGTTCTACTTCCTAATATTTAAACTACAACTGCTGCCCCTTGGGCTGCCACCCCAGCGTGTGACTTTTCAGCATCTTCAACGATTCATCTTCTTCTTCGGACGTTTTGTCAATCATTTTCTGTGAGCGTTTAGCTTCTGGTAGATAACGGATGGGTTTTCCTTGTCCGTTCCTCCTTCGTTTGCTTGCTTTGTCCTTTTCTCTGTTTCGTCTTCCTTGTGATCGTGCCGGTTCCGGTCCGACCAAGCTATGTCTTAGCCCAGGGTCGCTTTAGCAGTATCGAATTCCTTCTGCAAACAATTACAATGCGTTATTCGCTGCAAATGGGAGTTTTTAAACATTAAACCCTTTCTGCCCAACATTGTAAATCCACAAGAGACTAGCCAGGTTCATCCGGACAAGGTATCGATTAAGCTTTGGGCAGGTAAAAATATAAATCGGCGGTCGACCAACTTCTACATCAGATGGGATGAGACTTTAGGAGCCGCAACGGCGGAGGAGTATAGGGACCGGGTGAGTGAAAACACAGGCGAAAAAGGGTAATTAGATGTCGGGGGGAAGAGTATATCGGAGGCTAGATGGCTTCTCCACCCGGAACTGCGGATGAGAGGGAATTTGAAAACAAACAACGAGGGCAGGAGGAGGCCAAGTCAGATGTCGGATGATACCCGAATCGGAAGCTGACCATCTCTTCTCGGCCGCAATGGAAGGCGAGTAGAAGCTAAGGGCAAGCGATTTAAGACCAAACGGATCGGGAGTTGGGGGAATCTAGACTTCGGACGGAAGAACGATCCGTTAGCCGCAATGGCGGGTGGGCTGGAACTTCGCAGCTTCTGATCCAACAAACAAAAAAGAGGCCTGATTCATAGAGAAAATCAACAATTAAAACAGTTGTTGAGGATCAATTGCAGCCAAAGTCATTTTCCTTCGCTAAGGCAAGATTTTATTTTTCTATGGTTAGTAAACCAGACAAACATGACTCAAACCGAAAATGAACATGGCACACAAATCAGCGGGCATCCAACTTCAAGGTAAAACAAAAGGAAGATATTCCCGAGGGGTTCAAGCATTTAACGATCAAACCAAGCAAAAATGATGAGGAAGGGCCCAGAGTTTAAGTAAAAATAAATTCGGGGAGAACAGTTGCCGTAGCAACAAGCAGGGAAAGAAGAACCAACAAAAGTCTATTGTGATAACCAAAGTGCTATTAAATTACAACCCATTTGATCATGAAAGATATAAACAGATAACGTTGCAACATCATTTTGTCAAATAAAAAGTTGGGTCTAAGGAAATTGAATTAATTTATTGTAATACAAGTGAAAACATAGCTGATATATTTTACTAAGTGGGTTGGCAAGTTTCACTTCGAAGTCCTTAGGTAAAAGTTGGGTGTTGTAGACAATCCATTTCTCCATTAAGAAGAAATGTTGGATATAATGTCGAAATCAGAAGCATTAGATTAGTGATTGTGTTGTGTGCATCTCACAAAATCAAGTGGAGTTATTAAAGATCCTATGTTTAGAGATCTAGCTCTTGGTTTGTTGATAGTTATTCAATTATTTATTGTAATGTGTTTTCATAAATTAATCGAATCAGCTTTGCACCATACCTATATATGTGTGGGCGAGGCTCTATGCTTTGCCCCGTTTGCATATGCAATATTTAAATAAAAGAGACCAACCCTGAAATCTCTGGGAAATTTACTTTAATAGAAGTAAATTCGACATCAAATGAGTGGCATTCATTCACTTGCAGGTTGGCAGTATTGATTTGACTTTCTTAAGAATGTGGACCAAGAAATATAGACAACTTTTTATTATTATTATATTATTATTCTTGGCTGTAATATTTATTGGATAGAGTAACGAGTTCCTCCATTTTTCTTCATCCATGTAGACTTTGGGAGTAAAGTTCCTCCCCGATGTCGACTTTGGGAGAAGTGTCAAAATCCAACAAAAGGTTTTGAGCGCGAATAAAAAAATATACCCTCCTTGGCATGGAGAGATAATGTGTGAGTTGTTCGTATTGACGTGACCTTACGATGGAAAAATTTTCTTTTGAGAGAAAGTGGGCAAACAGGTGGGTAGCATTCATTCACTTGGAGGCTGTTAGTATTTAATTGACTTCCCTAAGAATGTGGACCCAAAATAACAGGACAATTTCTTGATGAGATAAAGTTCCTCCATTTTTCTTTCGTTGATGTAGAATTTGGGAGTGAAGTTCTTCCTCGATGTTGAATTTGGGAGAGTTGTCAAAGTCCAACACCCTCAAAGTCAATAGGGTTTTGAGCATGAAGAGATAATGTGTGAGTTGTTCATATTGACATGATCGTATGATGGCATATTGGCATATAGACTCTGAAATCTCTAGGAAATTTATTTTATGAGACAAAGTTGGCATCAAATAAGTGGCAGTGAATGCTCCCAGTTTGACTTGACTTCCCCTAAAACGTGAACCCACCCATATGGAAAAATAAATTTAAGAGATAAAGTTCCTCGATTTTCTTTTCTTTTTCGACGTAGAATTTGGTCCCAAAAATCTGGAAAAAAATCATTTTGAGATTAAGTTCTTCCATTTTTCCTTCTCAACTTGGAATTTCAATGAATTTGGGAGTAAAGTTCCTCATTGATTTCGAATTTGGAATAATGGTCAGACTCCAACGCACTCAAAATCAATACGGTTTTGACTCTAGAGCAGAATAGCTTCTCTCTCCATGACACATAAAGATAATGTGAGTTGTTCGTATGGACCTTACAATGGCATAGATACTCTCTCGAAAAGTCCTTTTATGAGAGAAATTTGGCATCAAATGAGTGGCATTTTCTCACGGCCAGTAATACTCCTGCAGAGCATTTAATGCGACTATAGCAGGCATGCCAATCCTTAGATCTTAAACAGTTTTAATCCAAGGGTTGGTATGCCTACTGCCGTTGCATTGAATGCTTTGCATCAGGCTGAGTATTGTTGGCCTTCACTCACTAGCTTAGAGAATGTAAACCCAAAAGTATGGATATTTGTTTGGTGCGATACCTAAAGTTTGAGTAGGATAAAAGACAACTAAAACCCCTACTTTTTTGGGGATTTTTTTATTATTGAAAATCGGTTAAAATTGGTATATAATCCTAATTTTAAAACTACTAAATAATTAAAATTGCTATTTAATCACTGCAAATTACCATTTCCACAAAAATTGTTATGAGAGTTGGGGGTGTTTTGGTTAGTGCTTATACTGCTCCCCTAAAGTTCCTCCATTTTTAGTACTAGAGATTGTATACCTAATGTGAGATTACTATAATGGTTACATCAAGGTTTTTTGTGACCTTATAGGGTTGAAATTTGATGTGTTTCTTTGTACTTTACAATTCTTCGATATGAAGTTTTAATTTTAACATTGTTTTTCATTTTAATGGTCAAATAATAGTTGATTTTTTTTAAATAACATTAATAAGTATATGAAATATTGAATTGGCATGATTTATCTAGTATAATACAAAAATTTAAAAAATTTACAAAATATAATAAACAAAAAATTCATAATAAACATAATGATGAAATCAACCCTCTCCTTTTAGTTGAGACCTCCTTCCGTCGAACCTCCGGGTCCTTATTTGCTTTTTCCAAGGCACTTTGCCAGCCAATACATTATTGTTAGGCCCCTATACAGAGTGGCTGGGTGATTACAAATAATTGCGAATATCTTTCATGTGCATATGGTGGGGTGTGAATGCTGCTTCTTGGTTAACTGAATGCGATCTGTATCTGAGTGTTGGTGAAACTCCAAATTAAAAAGCTACCTTTGCACACATAATGACAAAAAAAGCTTATTGTGGAATCCTTTAAGTAGGTTTCTTCACATGCAATACAATGGGCCATTATTATGGGCCACCAAATTTCAT
>LPNX010516233.1:73692-85158 GCA_001517045.1 Pseudotsuga menziesii | reverse complement strand
CAAAATTTCCATATTAAAATTAGAAATATAAAAAAAATATACACATGTAATTACTAATAACTAATTAATAATAATAATAAATAACAACATCAAAATTTTCATACATACATACATACATACATACATACATACATACATACATACATACATACATACATATATATATAGGATATGAGATATAGATATAGATATTAATGATGTGTAAAAATAAAAATGGAATTAAAATTCACACTTCATTAATGACATTTAATTATTTGAATTACAATATTTTGACTTGTAAAATAATTTTGTTTTTTTTTTAATTTTTGTTTCCGAAAAAGTTGACATCAAATGAATGTCATTCATAAGTTTTATTGACTTGACTTTACTAAGCATGTTAAACAAAAATCTAGACAAGTTTTTAATGTGATAATAATGGTGAATCTTGAGAATAATAGAAGAGTTCAACAAAGTACGATACAAAATTACAATGTACACACTTTCAATTACAAAATATACATATTTCAAGGGTGGCCTGACGATGATGAGGGTGCACAGGTTCTCCCATGGCATCCCTCTCTCTTTCAGTTTTCCTGTGTTGGGTTCTCCGGAAATTGTTTCTGAATTCCCTTAGCTCGTCCTGTAAGGTGCCTTCATTTGGTTTCCTGTTACTGTTGAGGGTATTTCGGTTTGGGACTGGACTCGCAGGGTGGACTTCGCCTGTTGGTTGCCACAAACTTGTGATTTTCTGTGAGGCTCTCGGGGTCTCGATTTTGTACTCCACCTGTCGTCTTGAGTGGAGGGTCATATTTGTTTCTAGTTTCTGCTAAGGGTTTTCCACTTGGGTTTGGATTTGCTGGGTGGTCTCCCCCATTAGTAGCCCCACTTGGAGTCCCTCCCCTTCATCGGGGGACTAGTACCAACCAAGTATAAAAATAAGTGGGAAGTACATCGCTCTTTCTTGGATGTCCTGGGGATTATCTGGTTTGCCACCCCTGCATGGTTTTTTTCCGTCATAGGGTTTTGTTTTTTGTGATCTGTTCACCGATGCACTTTTTTGGTTGACTTTGGTTCGTTTTGTCATTGTCGAGGGTTTTGGTCCCTATACCCTCTTAGCTGAGGGGGTTTCTCTTTTCTTGTCTTTCGGTTGGTTTATTCTTGTTACTTGGTCCGTTCTTGACTCCGACTTTCCCTACTGGTAGGGTTAGGGTTTTACCCATCATTTTACGACTCTCCTTGGGTTGACTTGGTTACTTCATTTGTGGGTGATGGGAGCCTGGGGTCCTTTTCATTGGGGTTTCTCACGGGGGTTTCTCTCATTTGGTTGACCTCACTCTCCTTGTGGTGTGTCCTGGGGGGCTGGTCCCCGATCTCCATTCTGTTTACTTGTGGTAGTACTCCTGGAATTTCTGTGATTCTGTCAGGGTGGCTTTGATTGCCCGGACTTGTCTCTTTGAACATTGGGGTTTGGTTGCCCCTATAGAAATTTCTGAGTTGAATTAATGTTTATTTTTCCCATGGCTGAGTCATCAGCTCCTCCTTGCTTTCGTCGTAAAAGATGCTCCAAATGTATTAGAGTCCAGGAAGGGCGTCTGCATTATGTTCTTGGCCGCGACATATTTATGGATCACGTTTCTTCTCTTTGTTCTCGTGCTCTTATTGGGCGCCTGGAATACTGTAGGCTAGAAAAAGCGGCCTAGGTGGAATGGGATTTAGTGCATTGGAAGCCTCTCATCGATTACCTTCCTACTATTAGTTTGCTGGCTAATATATGGATCGTTTTTGTATTCCTGGAAGAGGAACACTATTCGCGCATTCTGAATGGGATCTGGCGTATAGGGAAGGGGTCACTGGTTCTCGGGCGCTGGCACCCACATTTTGACCCTCTCCAAGAAAGAATATCGAAGAGACATCTTTGGGTTTTGATGCCTCACCTTCCTTACCCACTTTGGAACAGACAGGTCCTCGAAGGCATCGACAATACTATTGGTCGATTTGTTGATGTAGAGGCAGACTTCCATCTTGTGTTTGATAAGTGGGTTGCCAGAGTCCTTGTGGAGATGGACATTTCACAAGGTTTACCAACAAAGGTGGAAATTCTATGCAACGAACGCCTTCTGGTTTAGCGACTCGACTACCTCCATGTGCCATTCCGCTGCAGCAGCTGCCATGAAGTTGGTCACCTGAGATGAGCTTGTCCTGAATTTCATCTTGGAAGTGTCGATATGGGCTCAGATGTCTCCCTGAAGGAATCCACACCGGTTTTCTCCACTATGCCCAAGCATCAGGCTCCAGGTACTCTCACCGATTCTCTCTCTCCTTCTAAAATTGTTTTGGACTCCTTTCTAGAAGCAATTGATGATGTAATATTGTCGCATAAGAATCCTCCTGCATCTCTTCCTGTTATGTCCTCCATTCCCCTTTCTGATTCACTAACTCCTCAACGTGAATCACTACAGGACCAGTCTCCTCCCTCTCTTCTTGCAGCACATACCCCTATGTCTTCTGTGATATCTCCACCACACAACACATTCGACCACTTACATACTCCACCTTCACCACCTCCACATAATAATATTCAAGATCCTCCCACTCTGTCTTCATTGGTGGATTTTCCACCTCTACCTCCCCCACGATCCCCACCGAACCTTACTACCCCTTCCCACAGCCCTACTTCATCTGCCTCATTCTCCGATCCCTCACTGAAAAAATCCTTATCTATTTTTACTGCTTCAACCCCATCCTTCCCTACTACTCTTCACCTCAACTCCATACGCTTTGCCAACATTACTGTCTGGAATTAGTCAAAAGGAAAAAAGGAAATTATGAAGGTCGACCTATCCTTTGCTTCTCCTCCCTATATCCCTCTTTCTGTGGACATCAAAGATGCGGCACGTGGCATATCAAACTGGGGACTTAGAGCATCGTCTCCCCACCAGGATACTCCATGATGAAGCTCATATTTTTTAATATCTGGGGTCTTGGATGTAAGACAAAAAACCATAACCTTTGCTCACTCCTTAAGTCTCTTGGTCCGGATATGATCCTAATCTGAGAAAGGATGTGTAGCTCCTCTCCTGCATTACTCACCATCTCGAAGATCCTCCCCACATGGGAATACTATGCTATTAGTGCTTCGGGCATTTCTGGTGGCCTCCTCATTGCATGGAACTCTCAAATGATTAAGTGTAAGGCCTTTCAGACATGTGCCGGCCTTTTGGTTCAAGCTTCTGTTCGTGGTATGACTATTCCTATTTCTATCCTCAATGTATATGGTCCTTATAAAGACCGTGATTTTTTTGGGGATAAAGATCTCCGTGGGGGTTTACTTAGCACGCCAAATCTTGTTCTTGGTGGGGACCTCAATATTACCCTGTACTCCTCTAAGATTTGGGGGAATAAGGTTTCTCCTGATCCCCTCTCTCACCACTTTTTATCCCTCTTTGACTCCATCGGACTTGTGGACCTGGCACCACAGTGCACTGGGCCTACTTGGTGTAATGGCCATGCAGGGGAGAATGGTATTTGTAAGAGACTTGACCGTTTCTTAATTTCTGCATCTTTGATCCCCTCTTTGGGTGTCCATAGGGTTTGGACCCATTGTGCATATTTATCCGATCACTTCCCTATTTGCTTGGAATGGGATAAGAATAGGGGCTCGTGTAACTACCCATTTAAATTCAACTGTTCGTGGCTTAATGATCCTGAATTCTCTGACTGGTTTAAGGGGTGATGGTCTCTTCTTACCCATTGTGATAGCTTTGTTGGTATTGACACGACCATCAATAAGCTGTGTACACTTAAGAATGAATCCAAGGCTTGGATAAAGAACAAGTGTGACTATATGGATACGGTGACAAAATCACTTGACCTAGCGATTGAAACTCTTCTCTCGGGCCCATCTAAAGGCATCCTATCCATGGATGAGTTGGCACAGTTGGCACAGCTCAGATTCGAAAAGCAGAAGATATTGGATCATTTCCTACTCACTTGGCAATTAAAAAGTAGGTTGAAATGGGCCCTACAGGGTGACTCTAATAACAAATATTTCCATACCATTGCCTTGGGCAGGCAAAATCAAAATGCAATCTAGTCACTGGCTGATGTAGAAGGAAATTGTTATGAAGACGAGAGTGCAATCAAAGATCTGGATAAGTCACATTTTGCTTCTATTTATAAGGATGATGGAGGAACATGCTTGGTACAGCAACTCAAGGTTGTCATGCTTTTTCCTAAGTTGATCTCATATGAGTTTGCTTCAAACCTTACATGTCCTGTCACTCTTGGGGAGATTTAATTTGCCCTGAAATATTTTAAAAAAGATCAGAGCCTCGCTCCTGATGGGTGGCCAGTAGAGTTCTATTTGCACTTTTTTGATCTCATTGGTCACGATTTATTGTCAGCTGTGGACTCGACTAGGGTCATGGGCTTTATCCCTCCTTCACTGAACTCGACCTTCCTTGCTCTCACTCCAAAATTGGATAAGCCTCAGACCTTTGCAAATTTCAAACCCATCTCTTTATGCAACCTTCTGTACAAGCTGATTGCAAAGGTCATTGCAGTCAGGATCAAACCTTTTCTAGACTCGAGTATCTCACAAGAACAATTTGGCTTCCTGAAAGATCGCCAGATCACTGAGCCAATTGGAATTGTGCAAGAGATTCTCCACTCTATCAAAACTAAAAACGTCTGTGCCTTCATACTTAAATTGGATCTCATCAAGGCATTTGATCGGGTAAACTGGACCTTTATCCGTCTCATATTGATTCAAATTGGGGTTCCACTCCTCTCTGTCAATTGGATTATGGGCTATCTCACCTCTGCTAATTTTGTTGTTTTGATTAATGGGACCCCCTCGAAGTTTTTTCCTACCTCTCGTGGCATCCGACAAGGCTACCCGTTGTCTCCTCTTCTCTTCATCCTTGTCATAGAAGGTCTCAGCCTCCTCATCACTGATGCCAGGAACAATGGTCTCATTCATGGTATTCAAATCACATCCTGCCTTGCCCTTACCCACCTCCTATTTGTGGATGATGTGATCCTTCTGGGAACTGGCACGCTACAGGAATGGGCTGCATTTGATGTATTATTGGAGACCTTCTATAAGGCTTTTGGAAGGAGTATCAGTCTAGGAAAATCTTGCTTTCTTTATAATAATATTGATTCTACCATTCTTATGAATATAGCTAGGATCCTTCCTTATCAGATGGAGCCGATCCACTCAAGGTTTAAGTACCTCAGTTACTTCCTCAAGACTCTCAGTTACAGGGTCTGTGATTAGCACTGGTTGGTCCAGAAATTTGAAAAGAGAATATGTAATTGGACCTACAAGCCCCTTTCTCTCGGAGGCAGGTTGATTCTTGTCCAATCAGTTCTCTCCAGCTTACCGGTATATTGGCTGGGTTTGGTTCCTATTCCAGCATCTATCTTACACAAGCTCAAAAGTATTATGTTTTCCTTCCTATGGGGATCCTCTGAGACTCATCAAAGATATCATTTAGTCAGCTGGTAGAGCATCTCATGTCAAAATGAAGACCAAGGTTGGGGGATAAAAAATTTGCATTGTTTTAGTATATCACTACGTCTTAAAAACCTCTGGTTGGCATTGATGAATGATGGACTTTGGCATCACGTCCTCATTGTGAAATACTTGAATAATAAATCAATGGTAGCATGGCTCAGGCATAAGATATTTAGTACTCAGAGGGTCTCCATCATATGGAGGGGTTTTATTTAGACATTACCGTGGCTGGGTGGTCACTTAGCCTGGCAAGAGGGTAATGGTAATGACATTTGGATTGGTGTCAACCCGATTATTGGAAATCCTTCCTCTTATACCCTTCCTATTAAGCTGAGATCTTACCTGGAGGACCTGGACATATGCACTCTTTCTCAGACACGCGACATTTTACCCGACTCTCAGAACTACTGGTATACAGTTGAAGAATTAGGAATTGCCGAGGACTGGAAAGTTGCATGTTATGCATACACAGAAGGTCTGCCTTAGGGCGGAATACATCTCACTACTTAAGCTGATTCCCTGGTATGGGACTACAATAAAAAAGATGGCTCCTTATCAGAAAATCTGGCATATGATTGTATTGTAAATTACTAATCTCCTTGGGCTGGAAATCACAATAATTTATTTAATTGGAACCGAGCTCTCCCATGTAAAATCGGCTATTTCACTTGGCTGGTATTTTGGAACAAAATCACCACCTAGGATAATCTCCAGAAAAGGGGATGGACGGGCCCAGGCATCTGTGTATTGTGCAGTTCCAATGAGGAGACAGTTGCACATTTATTTAATAAATGCATTATTTGGAATACAGTAATCGGTATCATCTGTGAACAGTTCCAGATTCCTTGTCCTTCTTGCGTGGATTATCCCTTCACATTTCTTAGGAACTGGATCGGCATTTATAAGAAGCATTCGTCTCTTTGGTATATTCCATTCCATATGTTGTGGAACATATGGAAAGCTCGTAATATGGCCATTTTTGAAGGTAAGAAAAGGAATGTGCACAGTATTGTGCATCAAATTACAAATCATGTACAGACTTACTCTTCTCTACCAGTTAAAGTTAAAAGACACAGGAAAATAGGAAATGCTCCTTGTTTGTATTTTCCATGTGGATTTTTTGATGGTGCATCTGTCAATGAGACAGTGGGTGTTGGCTACAGCATATATTTGAATGAGTCTCACCATTTCGATTTCGTACTGGGGGTTGGATATGGATCCAATACAAAATCAGAATTACTAGGCCTTTGGGCTCTACTGCCTTCCTCCCATATGATGGGGATACCCTTATCCCGCATATTCGGTGACTCTCAAGTCATCGTCAATTGGGAAAAGGGGTTGACTGCTCTCTCCCCACCAGAACTCTTCCACTGGTGTCGGGAAACAAAAAAGATTTCTTTCAGCTTTCAGGATCTGTCATTCATCCACATCTATCGAGAACACAATCGGACTCCTGACCGTCTCTCTAAAACTGCTCTCACATTTTATCAGGGTTATGGTTGTTACTCTAAATTTATGGAGGATCATTTGATCTCTCAAGATTCATTTCAGCTCTTTTGAGCTTGGACTGGGGAGCTTTCTCCTCATTTTGATTGCTGATATGCTGCTCATGGAGTGACCTCTTTTAGATTGTTGTTCATACCCCTTTGGTACTCGGTAGATGTGGTTGAAGGGACTAATTCCATTTATGATGAGATAGTATTTATGATGGGAACTTTCTCTTATTTGTATTGCCTTTCCCCCTTGGCAGTGTCTCGAGGTGATTATTGACCATATGAGCTATATACTTATGAAATGTAACCCACTTCTGGGACGACTGGATTGATTCCCTTTGATTCTTAATAAGAATAACAAGAATGGGCTTTTTTTCTCCTGAAAAAAAAAACATATTTCTATATTCTTTGGGCTGAGAGAACGCCAAGACAGAATAATAGACGTATCCCACTCTTATTGATGTGACACAACATTCAGACATAAAAAAAATCCCTGTTATTTTTGTTGTTTGCTTTACAAAAGAAGATTCATGAGCGCGAGAGCAGTTTACTGTAATTACGTTGCAGGTGCTTTTATTAAGAAGGTAGGTTTCTAGCTATTATAGCTAGATTACTAGAGCCATATTCGACGTCTCTAAATCCAACCAACAAGGTCTTCGCGTCTCTTTGCATAGTTTCCCTACCTTCCAACATGAAGCCACTACGTGCACCATCTTATAATATATATGTATATAAAAGTATTATAATTTTTAAAAATATTCATTTATTGTTAGTGAAACGATAACAGGTAAACACATTGTAATCACGAAAAATTAGCAATTTATCTTTATAAATCATAGCTGTGATTTGAAGTAGATACATGTATATATTCTAATTTGAATAATTCATTAAGGAGCAAAATAAAACCATCCATTTCAAAATAAGTATATGATAATTATGTAACTAATATTCATAACATGTAACTAATCACTAAAACAATATACATTTGGCATGTTCACAACAAATAATTCCAATGTGATATGACCCATTTTGTTTACATACCAATAATTATTTAATTGAAATTTTTAAAAATTGCTTGCTTGGAGCAACCTTGCCTTATTTCACTAAGGCAAGATGAATCA
Organism: Pseudotsuga menziesii; assembly: GCA_001517045.1. NCBI lineage: Eukaryota > Viridiplantae > Streptophyta > Pinopsida > Pinales > Pinaceae > Pseudotsuga > Pseudotsuga menziesii. The sequence goes on along the minus strand of LPNX010516233.1, from coordinate 77,044 downwards.
TTTGGTTAAAAATTTTATGAACAATAATTGTTAAAAATCTGCATCCAACCAACATGCACAAGCCTATGGTTGGTTGTTAGTAATTTGAGACATTTATAAAGAAAAGGACCCCATAAGATCCATTACTCATAAGATCCACTACTCATAAGACTAATGCCACAAACATCTAGAAACATAGATCTTATTATTGTTGATAGTGTGCTAAACATTTCATATGCTTCTGTGATGCATGGGCATCTCGACCCCTGACAAGTAGTCGAAGTTGAAAGTTGACCAACGTCGACTAGGGGATGGGTCAACGACCCCTAGTATAGTAATAATTCCTAGCCGATGTAAGGAGAGTCGAGCGATCGACTGAGAGAGGAACTTGACAAGGAAGAGGTGAGTCGAAAGGATATGCTGACAACAAACGTTTGGGAGGAAAAAGTCGGAGACGACAAAGTAATTTGTCAACAACCAACATATGACATAAACCGACTAGTCTAATAGTTACAATGTATGGCTAGAGTAATTGTAGAAATAAATGAGCAGTTATGACGGTAGTTGAAGCAGACTAGGTGGCGTAAGGAGATTAATCAAATGCAAGGAATACCTGAAGAAGTTTTGAACTACCAAGAGTTCTCTGAGAGCTTCTAGAAGAATATTTCATCGATCCATGAAGGCTATAAATAGAGTATTTAATGATAGGAAGGGATACTATCCCGAAGTGTAAGGAGATAACTCTGAAGATTGTATGTATAAGTTGGTTCGACTGAGTAATAGAGAATCGATTCTAAATATAATTTCCTATGTAAACTTCATCTTTGGAATTAATAAAATCCATAATCCTTGGTATTTCTCTGTGTTTTTATTTTGAGTGGGTATTCACTTTGTTTTGTTGCGTGCTTTTATCTGCAACCGACCACCCATGTTGACCTTTTTGCATCATTATGGCTATGGAAGGAGACCTTGAGGTAGATAGTTGAAAGTTTATCTAAAAAGTATTTTAAGGTCCTTACTTTGAGCACACTTAACCTATTGATTAGTCATAACTCTTAACATCATTGGTTGATTATGCACCTACACTCATTGCATTTGTTTTCACAGTTTCATTTTAATATCCGAACACTGTGTTTGTCAACATTTTCATGTTATTATTTATGTCATTGAGCTCATATATCCCAAGTGCTATAACCAATGGATTTGATACCAACAGTTAAAAACCCAATCTCCTCTATAGTCATGCCAAGGGAATGGGTTATTAGATGAAGTATTTCTTCTCTAAAAAAATATGGATGTTATAAGTCATATATCTTATCGAAGATAGAGGACACTGAGATGGATTAGTAGATTAGAAGGAACAATATTCATGGGAGAGCATGTTAAGGGTTAGTGGTTCAATGTGGTTAATATGGTGAAGTATGAGCAACTATGGCCCACCACTCTTATATGTTCAACAAGAGTCAAGGGTTGATGAGTGAACAAGATTAATGGGTTATGATGCTTGTGGGTATGGTACAAAGTTGATGGGTTAATGCGCTTATTAGGTTATGAGATTTATGAGTATGGTGAAGGGTTTATGTGTTAATGGGGTTATTACGTTATGAGGTTTGTGGGTAATGGGATTACCGAGCTATGCGACCGATGACTTAGTAGATAAGTGGACACAATGTTTGTGGGGGAGCATACTAGGGTTTGGTAAGTCAATGTGGTGAATATGATGAACCATAGTTCATATGGTCTATGTAATCAATATAGTCAACAATGGTAACCATGGTCAATAATGTTTATTGAAAGTGGAGGAGGAATATTTGTGTCTTCAAGGTCACGATATGTCAAGAGGTAGTTGTGAAATGTATATTTTTATTATAATATGGTTAATTAGAAGTGGTAAGAGGAGCGAAAGAGGTTTTCATTAGTTTAGGAAATGAAAAAATAAGTTTTCCATGGGATAGAAATAGTCTCAACAAACTAGACTTTGAGATTGCACATAAGAGGGTTACTCGATTAAGGTGAAGGTTACCTCGAAAATGATGGCAAAGAGTCATTCCCTTCCATCTTCGTCCACTATGAACCTGTACATTGTACATAAGAGTGTTAAGACACTGTAAAATATTTAAACTCATCTTAGGTGGTTAAACGAGATCTTACAAAGTAGAACCTTAATACCTTGAAAAAAGTTGGAATTGTTGCAGGTTGAACCCATGGAGGCCACTGTAAATTATAACTTTTAGTGTGAATCCCCTCATTACAAAGAAGTGAAATTATAATGGCACTTGCCTGTAAAGTGCTTAATCCTCCCAAGCACAAGACCTATCCAAAACCTGAGAGAAAAATCAGAAAAACACCGTATCTCAAACTGGAAGGCCACAGGACGCTGGTGTAGAATGAGCCATTTAGCTGGTACATACGTTGGATTCTAGAGCCATTGAGCTGTCACCCCTGTCACCTCATATATTTACTGCTATCAACAACAACTTTATTAAATTTCAAGCTTGTCTCGTATGTCACCCATCTTGGCATGTTTTTACATTATGACAACTCCATTAAGTCCCATATGTCAAGCAGCCCTACAAGTATTAACATTTATGACAGGTTACTTAAATACTAAGCCGTCAAATCTACGTTTTGCAATTTTTGAAGAACGTAGGTGCTGACGTTTAAAATCCAATGCTACATGTCAAATACGTCCTGGCTGGAGAAATACATCCAAGAAATAGTCAAATTCCAGGCCTGGTTGGACCTCACCCAACTCTTGGAAATTTTCCTTTGTCTTCTCAGTCACATCATCTAATGAAGATTGTTGTTGAGGTCATTATCTCTTGAAGATTGCTGAGATTTCAGATTTCTTATATTGGGCAAGAAAACTTAAATGGTGGATGGTCCAATGTACTTCAACTTCTAGAACACGCCAATGCACCACCTTGTATGTATCGCTAATGCACCACCTTTCTTGCTCATAGTGGATAAAAATGTTTGCTGGTATTTTTTGGACATTTTCTCAGCTTTTGCGATTTATACTATGATACTCTTCTTCAAAACATCAAATATTTAAAATCCATAAAATCTGTGAAGGTTCAAACTCAATCATTGTTGTGAATACAAGTTTGTCATTTGGTTACTGGGCCATTCAAGTCTTGCAATTCATCAATGAAAATGTCAAATTCGAGCTTAACTTATAGGATTTTTTTTCCTTTTAGTTAGATTCAAGTTAGAATATATGTTGTCTCTTGTTGCGCCGAGAGGCACTCTACAACCCAGTATGGGGGAGATCTTGTAACGTGATGTAATGTTAGTAACGTTTGTAACATGTTAGCAAAAAATAATAGTGATAGTGAATATTATAGGAGAGATCATGTAACATGATGTAATT
>LPNX010516233.1:54473-73073 GCA_001517045.1 Pseudotsuga menziesii | reverse complement strand
CATGTGTGGGGAAATGATGCAATGTTCGTTCCTAACAAAATAAAAAATAATAAAAAATATTATATGTTCGCCATAAATAATATTAAATATTAATAATAATAAAATTATATGTGGACCTTAAATAAAAAGATGTGTCTTTTGGTTTGAATCAAATAAATGGATACCTAAGAAGAGGTTTGCACCTCGAGAGATTTGATCCATCTCGGCACTTGATAGAGCCTCGGATTTGGATCTACGCTGGTTTTAGGTTTCAACCGCACCTCTTGGGGTTTGACGAAGCTCAATCAAGTGATAAAAAGTTTGTTGTTAGAGAATTGTTTTAGACTATTTTGCCAAGCTCTCATAAGTTGACAGGTATTTATATAGTTCAAATTTATCATTTGCTTGTAAGTATCTATCAAGAATTAGGTTAATTTCAATTTTGGACATGCACCTATGTTTAAAAATCCAACGCCATGGAGGGAGGTACATCTAGTTAGTAAGGATCAAGCAACCATAAAAAAGCCCAGATAATGACATGTAGGTTGAGGTGATTTTGTATCATCTTCGATAAAAAAGAAAAAAAATGATGAATCTGTAGTTTCCAACAAATAGATAGACACACACCCAAGACCAAAAGGCTGGTCACTTGTTCCAATCCTTAGAGTGGTGAGACCTGGGGTAAAGAGGTTCAAATCACATCCTCAACTCGAATGCTCAGGGTCATACCCATTGCAATAGGGATGTATTGGCTTTCCTTTTGAAGACACAATACCATATATGCTTTTGAAATGGGTGTCAACTAAAGAAAAGCAACGATAAGGATGCACTAAAGGATATTAAGGTCATAGTGGTATTGGTGCAATTATAGAGAGGATAAATTTAATGTGTACAAAGAGTTGGGTTAATTGCAATTTTGTGAAATTTTAAAAATGCGCATACATGTGATTTTGTGATACAATGCATTCATATTTCTCAATTTTCCTCTATGATTTTTGAATTCTCCCTCTCGAATATGTAAGAGATTGAAAATTAGTAGGCCAACTTTTTATTTATTTTTGGCTCAAATCATTTTATATTTGTATATGACAAAATTAGTACAAGATTTATTTATATTGTATATGTAGGTCTCGCACTTGAACATATAGAGTGTTATATGTTCAAACTATTACATATCTCATAATGAGAATTAAAAACAAATAGAGGAAATTTGAGAAATATGACTGCAATGTATCAACAAATCATATGTATACATATTTTAAATTTTAATATCTATGTGTAATACCCAGTTCTGACCCCTATTGTATTAAAAATGTATAGGATGTAAATAGCGTTATTTAGTCATGGTTTGGAGCTCAAAGAAAAGGCCCCACCATATATTTAGAGTTTTATGTTTCGACAATTAAAATTGATGCCGATGGTAATTCATGGTATCTAGGCACATTATAATTTTGGACATCATGTAAATATGCAATTAATAAAAATACCCACAGTTAACTATGTCAATGCAACAATAAAGAGATGGGGGCATGATTTCACAAGGAATAGGGAGGAAAAATATTCAAACCCTTGAGCCAATAGGATAAATCCAAATGTTAAAGGGAAAACCCATAAAGCTAACAACTACCCATTTTGTCTTTTGTGCCCAATCATTTATTTCTTCCAGAAATTGGTTGAGCTAGTTAATGCATGAGGATAGGAAGAGTATGGCAATCAAATTCGAATTTGAGAATCCATTAGTTTTTTGAAAATGCATTTTTGGCTTATGGGGCAAGTAAATGCCCAAAAATGCTTCCCATTCCATTATGCATTCATGTCCTTCATTTCCTCACACATGTGAAGCTTGCTGAGCTCTCTCCTTCACGTTTTCTACAATTACGTTCATTGCCATGGCTGGGAAAACCTGTTTTTGTTTTGTTGAGTGAATGCACAACAAAGATTCACGATTTGGGGGTTCAAAGAGGCTGTTTTTGTCTCCCTCACGCACTTGGAGCTTGTTGTGTGTTTCCCTCACGTTTTTATGTTGTTTCCTCATTTTCTCCATGCCCAGAACCTCGTTTTTGGTATGCTTAGTGGCTGGGAAGGTAGATCCATGATTTTGGGGTTAATGGCAGTATTTTTTTCCCTTGTAATGCCCATGGACGTTATGTGAAATCGTATTTTCTCACGAGGGTGGTTTTCCCCATTTAGCAATCCATTTTTGGTTGCAAAACGTTTTCCTTCATACCCAACATGTCTATTTCGTTGTTGTGTGCACCCTGGTGTTTTGTTGTTCTGTAAATCCTTGGTCTGAATTGGTTAGGAGTGGAAGAGGCCATAATTGGATTGACAAACCTAGTGAAGAGAGGAACCTCACAGACAGATCAAGAGGGGATGGTTATCTTTCTCTACACACCCTGAAGAGCACTAGAAGGGAAGGCATAGCCCGAGGGACTGTGTAGCAGAGAAGGGGATGCTTCCTTGTGTTGGGTGTGTAGGAATTGTGGAGGCCAAGCTAGATCTTGTGCAGGTGTCCATAGCTCTATGGTTGAGCTCACTAGATTAGAAATTCAACCTTTCCACTGCCTTAGCATCCTGATAAACCCAACTGTCTTTGGCTTGGATGAGTTTTGATGTGTATTTGGCCATGTGTGAGCATGATGTTCCCTAGTTCCTTGTGGAAATCATGCCCAACTCGGGGTGGCAGTGGTGCTAAGATATTGACGAATACATTGGCCTATGGTTGGGTGGAACGTTGCAACGACATAGCTGGTTGCAGGACAACTCCTTTTCAAGATAAGTATTTCTTGTGTATTTAAGTTCTACAACTGTATTTGTTTATGAATTGTTCTATGAACATATGAATGTGTTCAATGAATATATTTTCCTCCATTGTATATTGCATTATGCATCTATGTATGCTTTATTTCAATGCATTTTATCATTATGTTCATGGGGGCTAGATGGGCCGGCTATGATAGTTAGATCAGCGTAGTCGTGCCCTCTCCATCGAGGGGTGGGGATGTGACAATGTAGTATGAGAGCAATGGTTACAATATTGGGCTTGAACAATTGACAGAGGAAAAATCACCTTCTATTGTCAGCAGAAGCAAACAGAAAAATTTTAAATTTTTTTTAAGTGTTGAAATTTCTAGTCGGTAGAAAAAGATGAGTTTTTGTCGATACATCGGATGAACTCGGTGAGTTTTGCCGACACGTCAGGATCAAAGGTGGAGTTTTGCTGATCAAAAGAAAATGACATGTTTTGTCAAAAAGTGTTAGAAATAATCCGTGAGTTTTGACGACACATCAGAAGGAAAAGGTTAGTTTCATTAACATGTTGGAAAACTTTGGCAAGTTCGTCGATCGGAGGAAAAAGCCGAGTTGCTCTGAAACATAGAATTTTAGCAGGTTTTTCAGGGAGGTTTACAAGTGCCTGAAATATGAAAATGGTAATGAAGTGATGTGCCACAAGGGGGCAAGCCCACTTGACCCCCGTCATCCCTATGAGACAGTCGTTGTTTGTGAAATAAAAGTCTATAGTGGGACAAGTTGTCACTATAGGATTTTTCCAAATGAAGGTATGCGATTTATGAATTTCTAAGAATATAATACAACTAACATTTGTTTTTATGAACACATTTTGCAGAATCATAGTCACATCAAAAAGCATCATTTAACATAGTGCAGATTGAAGAAGTGGGTTTTTGGCTCAACCATTAGAACCTATGACATGTATGATGATGCACATAACCCCTACGATCATGAGGAAGATGTTATGGGTGAGAATGTTAGAGTCAGAAATGATGAAACCAATTCTAATGGAAGGAGATATCGGGATACCCCACTAGAATTCACAACCACCATGAGAATCCTAAGGGTGGAAATGCAGAGTTACAGAGCAGAAAATGAAAAATTGGTCAAGGCTCAAGAAGATCAGAATTAGCTGAACATGGCCATGTTGCAGAGTTTGACAAACTTGCAAAGAAAGATGAACTCTGGGCATGGGACAGTAAATCCAGAAGGAAGTAAGAGCAGCACTAGAAGAATGAAAAGGACTTCTAGTGGGTCATCTGACTCAGAAGAATCCAGTGGAGGTTCAAGCTCTTCTTCTCACAAGAGAAAGAGAAAGAGAAAGAGGCGCCATAGGGATCACTCTCAGGATGAATTTAAGAAGGCTAAACATCCTACCTTTAATGGTGAGATAAATACTGGTCAAGAAGATGAAGCTTGGCTTCTTGAGATCAAGAAGTATTTCCAAGTACATGACTATTCAAGAAACATGAAGGCAAGGGTTTCCATCTTTAACCTGAATGGAAGAGCATCCATTTGGTGGGAGCACCTCAGATAAGTAAATAGGATCAGTGAAAGAAAACTTAAGTGGAAATAGTTCAAGAAATATTTCAAACAAAAATACCTCTCTAACAAATATTATGATGACAAAATTAAGGATTTCCATGAGCTAAGATTGGGATATATGACAATGGAGGAATATGCCAATAAGTTTTTGGAGCTATTAAGGTATGTCAGGTACATCAAAGATGAGAAGGTGAAGATCCAACGTTTTCCAAGTGGATTGCCTCAGTCTTAAAAAGACCGAATTGATTTTGATGAGACTAGAACCCTGGAAGGGGCTATCTGAAAGGCTAAGTACAAAACCATAACAAAGGAAATCCTGATCATCGTAAGGCTTGGAAGAAAAAGAAGAATGAGAAGTTTGAATAGAGGAAGAAAGGTTTCAAACCTTCTAACTTCAGAAATAATCAGAAGCATCCATCACAAGATGAGAGTAAGCTAGGTAGAGTGATGGGAGAAAAGACAAGAGATCCAAAATAGAAAAAATAACCTCTCCAATGTTGTAAATGTGGAGGACCCCACATGCACAGGAATTGTCCAGTTGAGAATGGGAATTTGGGGCAAGCTCACAACATTCAAGAAGCAGAAACTATGGGTCAAGTAACAAGGACCATTCCTAGGATTTATGCAGCATTGGAGGATCATTAGGAAGATCATTGGTCAACTGTGCTTCAAGTTGAAGGTAAGATTGTTGAGAAATCATATTTTGTTTTGATTGACCCTAGATCTACTCATAGTTATATTACTCCTAGAGTTGTTGAAATGTGTGCTTTTAAGAAGTTAAAGCATAGCAAATCATGGTTAGTTCAACTAGCCACTAGGAATAAAAGAAAGGTTAGTGAAGTGGTAGATAAATGTCATGATTAGTCATGGATGGGTTAGTTAGCTATGCAGACTTGAATGTTCTACCACTTGGTTCCTATGATATTATCATTGGAATGGATTGGTTAGAAGTTTAGAGAGTAAAGATTGATTGTTATAATAAGACTTTTGAATGCATAGATGAAGAAGGAAACCAAAGGGTTGTAAGAGGCATTCCAAAGGAGGTTTATATTAGGCATATTTCAACAATGCAGCTGAAGAAGTTCTATAGGAAAGGTTGTCCATTGTATGCAACTCATGTTTTGGAGGCAGCAGAGAATGAAACTCCTAGGTTGGAGGACTTTCAGATATTGCAGGAATTCATGGATGTTTTTCCTGATGAGATTCTAGGACTTCTGCTAAAGAGGGACATTGATTTTACAATAGATCATGTTCCAGGAGAAGCACTGGTGTCCAAGACACTCTATAGGATGAGCACTCCGGAGATGCTAGAGCTGAACATGCAACTGCAAGAGTTCTGTTTGCAAAAAAGAAAGATGACACACTTAGGTTGTGTATTGATTACAGAAAGTTGAATAAAGTCACAGTGAAGAATAAGTACTATTTTCCAAGTATTGATGACCTCTTTGATCAAATGAGAGGAGCAAATGTGTTTTCTAAGATTGAATTGAGGTCTGGTTACCATCAAGTAAGAATCAAAGATGAAGACATTCATAAGACAACGTTCAAAACAAGGTATGGACATTATGATTTTGTAGTGGTACCATTTAGTCTTACAAATGCACCAGCTACATTTATGTGCCTTATAAATAGTGTCTTCAGTAGGTATTTGGACAAGTTTTTTCTTGTTTTCCTTGATTACATTCTAATTTATTCTAAGAATGAGGAAGAGCATGAAGAACATCTGAGATTGAATTTGAATTTGTTAAGGGAGAATAAGTTGTATGCCAAGTTGAGTAAATGTGACTTCTCTAAAGATAGGATTTATTATTTGGGTCATATTATCTCAGATGAGGGTATATCTATAGACCCTGAAAAGATTGAGGCCATTATGAATTGGCCTACTCCAAGGAATGTGATAGATGTAAGATCTTTCATGGGCCTGGAAGGTTACTACAGGAGATTCAATGAAGATTCTCCAAAGTTGCACGTCCAATCACTTCCTTGCAAAGGAAGGGAATAAAATTTGAATGGACACCAAGGTGTGAAGAAAGCTTCCAACAGTTGAAGAATATTCTCACAAGTGCACCAGTTTTGAAAATTGCAGACCCAGAGAAATATTTTGTGGTGTGTACTGATGCATGTGCTTAATGACTTGGAAGAGTTCTTATGCAAGACAACCAATTGGTGTGTTATGAGTCAAGAAAGTTGAAGGATCATGAGAAGAACTATGCCACTCATGATTTAGAGCTTGCATCCATAGTACATGCTCTCAATATGTGGAGGCATTAATTAATGGGAAGAAAGTTTGAGTTAAGCATAGACCATTGTGGTCTGAAATATTTGTTCGATCATATAAGTCTAAATGCTAGGCAAGCTAGATGGCTGGAGTTTTTATGTGAGTTTGATTTTGAGATCAAACACATAAAAGGAAAGGAGAATAAAGTGGTCGATGCACTTAGTAGGAAAGTGCATGAAATGCACTTGGCATCTCTTAGTATTTTTCAATTAGAATTGAGACAACCGATTGTTAATCATGCTGTTGAAGATGAATTGTATGTGCAGGTCAAGGATAAATTGCAACAGCAAAGTCTTGACTAGAGATATGAGGGATATAAATTGGAAGAAGATGGGCTTCTTACCTATAAGAACATAATTTATATTACACATGTAGCATATCTGAGGAGAGTTGTCATGATGAGATCCATCAAGCTCCATATTCTGGTCATCTAGGATATCAGAAGACAATTGCTACAGCCAGAAAGCAGTATTTCTGTCCAAGAATGAAAAAGGATATTGCCGAATACATTTCAAGGTGCATGAAATTTCAGCATATGAAGGTTGAGAATCAACATCTAGCAGGTTTGTTGCAGTTGTTTCTAGTCCCAAAATGGAAATGGGAAGTTATTTCCATGGATTTTATTACAGGATTTCCAATGACTTTGAGACAACATGATTCCATCATGGCTATGGTGGACAAGTTGAAGAAGGTAACACATTTTATACATTTTAAGTCCACACATAAGACTGATGATATTGCAAAAATATTCGTGAAGGATATTTTCAAGTTGCATGGATTTCCTAAGGAAATAATTTCTAACATGGATGCCAAGTTCTCTTTCAATTTTTGGAAGGGATTGCTTGCAGATTTGGGTACAAAGTTGAACTTCATCACTGCCTACCATTCTCAGACTAATGGACAGATAGAGAGAGTGAATCAAGTGCTTGAAGACATGCTTCGCATGTATGTGATGGACAAGCCAACCAAGTGGGAGGATTATTTACACTTGGTAGAGTTTGCTTATAATAATGGATAGCAAGCATCCTTGGGGATGAGTCCATATGAAGATTTGTATGGAAGAAGGTGCAGGACACCTGTGACTTGGGATAATCTAGCGAACAGGATTGTGCTTGGTCCAAAATTGCTCAAGGAGATGGAGCAAGAGGTTTCTAAGATTAGGCAGAATCTAAAAGCAACCTAGGAAAGACAAAAGAGATATTCAGACAAGCATATGGTGGATATAGAGTTCAGTGTTGGGGATCATGTTTACCTCAGAGTGAGGGCAAGGAAGAGTTCCTTGAAGATTGGAAGTTGTGCCAAGATATCACTTAGATATTGTGGGCCTTTTGAAGTTCTTGAAAGAATAGGTCCAGTTGCATACAGACTTGCATTTCCTGCTAGCACTAGAGCTCATAATGTTTTCCATGTTTCTTTGCTTAAGAAATATGTACATGACCCTAACCATGTGATAAATTGGGATGTGATTTAGGTGGATCCCGAGGGAGAGTTCCAAATCACTCCAATGTGCATCCTCGACAGAAGGGTCGAAGTGCTACAGAATCGAGTCATTGGACAGGTGAAGGTGCAATGGAAGCACTACAATCCTGACGAGGCTACGTGGGAGCTGGAGGATTCCATGCGATTGACACATCCTGTTTTGTTCAATTCTATGAAGCACTGAGGACAATGTTGTTGTAAGGGGGAGGGGAATGTAATGCCCTGGTTTTGACCCCTATTACATTAAAAATGTATATGATGTAAATAACGTTATTTAATCATGGTGTGGAGCTCAAGGCAAAGGCTCCAACATCAATTTATCATTTTATGTTTCAACATTTAAAATTGATGTTGATGGTAATTCGTGCTAGCCAGACACATTATAATTTTGGACATCATGTAAATATGCAATTAATAAAATACCCACAACTAGCTATGTCAATGCAACATTAAAGAGATGGGGGCATGATTTCACAAGGAATAGGGAGGGAACATATTCAAACCCTTGAGCCAATCGGGTAAAGCCAAATGTCAAAGGGAAAACCCATAAAGCTGTCAAATACCCATTTTGTCTTTTGTTCCCAATCATTTATTTCTTCCAGAAATTGGTTGAGGTAGTTAATGCATGAGGATGGGAAGAGTATGGCAGTTAAATTCAAATTTGAGAAGCCATTAGTTTTTGGAAAATGTCTTTTTGACTTATGGGGCAAGTAAATTCCCAAAAATGTTCCCCATTCCATTATGCATTCACATTCTTCATTTCCTCACGCAACTGAAGCTTGCTGAACTCTCTCCTTCAATTTTTCTGTAATTACCTTCATTACCATGGATGTAAAACCCGTGTTTGTTTTGCTAAGTGAATGTGCAACAAATATTCACGATTTGGGGGTTCTAAGAGGTTGTTTTTGTCTCCCTCATGTAACTGGAGCTTGATGTGCATTTCCCTCACATTTTTATGTCGTTTCCTCATTTTCTCTATGCCCAAGAATTCGTTTTTGGTATGCTTAATGGCTGGGAAGGTAGATCCATGATTTTTTGGTTTATGGCAGTCATTTTTGCCCCTGTAATTCCCATGGACGTTGTGTGAAATCGTTTTTTCTCACCATGGTGGTTTTCCCCATTTACCAATCCATTTTTGGTTGTAAAACGTTTTCCTTCATACCCAGCATGTGTATTTTGCTGTTGTGTGCACACTTGTGTTTTGTTGTTCTGTAAATCCTTGTATTGGTCTGAACTGGTTAGGAGTGAAAGAGGCCATAATTGGCTTGATAAACCTAGTGATGAGAGGAACCTCATAGACAGATCAAGAGGGGCTGGTTATCTTTCTCTACACACCCTAAAGAGCACTGGAAAGGAAGGCATAGCTCGAGGGGCTATGTAGCAGAGAAGGGGATGCTTCCTTATGTTGGGTGTGTAGGAATTGTGGAGGCCAAGCCAGATCTTGTGTAGGTGTCCATAGAAATGTGGTTGAGCTCACTAGCTTAGCAATTCAACCTTTCCATTGCCTTAGCATCCTGATAAACCCAATTGTGTTTGGATTGGCTGAATTTTGATTTGTATTTGGTTATGTGTGAGCCTATTGTTCTCTAGTTCCTTGTAGAAATCATGCCCAACTCGAGGGTGGCAGTGGTACCGAGAGATTGATGAGCCCACTGGCCTATGGTTGGGTGGAACGTTGCATCGACATAGCTGGTTGCGAGACAACTCCTTTTCAAGATGAGTATTTCTTGTGTATTTAAGTTCTGCAACTGTATTTGTTTATGAATTGTTCTATGAACATATGAATGTGTTGAATGAATGTATTTGCTTCCACTATATATTGCATTATCCATCTGTGTATGCTTTATTTCAATGCATTTTATTATTATGTTCATGGGGGCTAGATGGCCCAGTTATGATAGTCAGATCAACGTAGTCGCGTCCTCTCCATTGAGTGGAGGGGTGGGGACGTGACACTATGTTACCAGATCCACCATAAGATATGATTTTCTGCAGATATGAATCCGTTCTAGATACATTTTAGAAATTGAAGACCTGGAGGATCTATTTGAGATCTGTTTTTTTTGCTTGTCAAAAACTTCAAGGTGGTAGATCCTCAAACACATCATTTTTGTTAAAAATATATTGAAAAGCATAAAATAAAATAACATTGAAGAGATGAAGGATTTTTTGAAGATCTATTTTTTGCTTGTCAAAAACATCACACTAACAAATCCTAACAGTGGCATTTTTGTTAAAAATATATTAAAAAACATAAAATAAACAAACAAACAAAATTACAATTCCCTCAAACCCTAACATTTTCATATACAAAAGGCCCTTCCCTATCCTAAAAGACATAAAAATTAAATTTCTTATGACACTTTGGATTTCAAAATTTGTGAGCAAATTGGAGCCAAATATTTTCACAAATTTGAGTTTTCTATGTTTAGGTTTTAATATTTTATTTTTATAATTAGATTTTCTAGATACATTATTTCCTGTATCTAGATCCTGACTTTGAAAATAATCAAGTGGATCCATATCCACTTCCATGCATCTTCGTTTAATATTTCACAAAGAGACGAAGAGAATCTTAAAACTTAAATATAAACCACGCTTGGTGACATGGGAAATAAATGGCCTTACGAAAAAAAGGATGAGGGTTTCAAATGTAGAGTTAAGATGTCGTGTGAACAAAATATTACGTTCAAGGAAGTACTCTCTCTTACGTTCACCCTTTTTTATTTTGGTAAAGATACTATAAGAAATACACATCTTGTTTATATGGAGAACATCATTTTCTTGAACATTTTGTTGCTATGGAGAACATCATTTTCCCCCCTTTCTAATGTACATCAAATTTCCCACTATCCATCTCTTTTCAATGATGCAAAGGACCATGTTGGTTTGTTTCATATGGTAGGCTGCAAGGGCCTCCCAAAAAAAATGGTATGGGTTAGTCCTATCTATTTCTAGGTGTACCATAATTTTATGATTTTTTGCTTTCAGAGTCTTCCAAATTATGCAAACCGTTATTCTATGGTTGGCCTGCAGTGGAAAATTTTCACTGCTTTAAAATATAGTATCAATTTTACTGATGAAGCTATTGGATCAAACAAAAAGCATGCTTATTAAGCATCCACGTTCTTACTATGGCTTGGGAAATCCATGTTGGCTGCTCGCAATGGCCCTGGTGACCCCCAAAGCACACTCTAAATCACTCTCCTCCATAAAATCTAAGTTGTTCAAAATATTGTGGATTAGGTGAATGGTAAAACCCATTCATCTACTTTTGAGTTCCCTTTGACGAGAGGGCAAGGCCTACCCATATAACATTACTACAGAGAGAGGCCAGGCCCTACTCATATGACATTACTACACAGGTAGTTAGTGATTCATGTAATCTCATAGTAGAACGTATAAACTAAATAGCTTAAATTTAAAACCACAAATGGATTGTAAGATCATCTCCTAGATCCATGTAGTATGTGTTGATGGTAAATGAAACAAAATCTTGTCATATCATGTTCTCTTTCATTTATTCTCAGGAGGAATGGTAAGCTCTTTTACTCTGCACATAATTTTATGAAAGTGCTTTAAATTATTCACATTCAATGTGATATGATCAAATATAGTTTGGAAATTATTCATGAGAATAGGCAGATAATTCAATGATGGGTTGTTGGGTTTCTAAAAGCGGGGTGTTGTTACTTCCCCTCCCACCAGGGTTAAAGTTTGTCTAATCAGAATAACATGTTTTCTGCTTGTGATAGTGCATGTGGTTGCAAAAGTGGTTTGGGACTAGGATTAGTCCTCGGTAGCTTTGGAAAATTAGATACACCCCATGCACAACTTCTAGGAAAAAGAGCTTCAATATTTGAATGTTGCATGCCAACTTCACTTCATTAAATATATTTTCATACTTAAAAAGGTGCATGCTTTTTGCATTGACTTTAAATATATTTATTTTTTCCTACATCTTTTTAAAGATGAGATTCATACCTTACCATGCCATCATGGCCACTAGTCCTTTTTTTTAAATTAACATGGTTTTTTTTTAAGTAATAGTGTGTCGATCAAAGAATAATTTCTCTCTAAAAAGTAAAATATCCGAATCCCAATTGTCCAAATATAGTATTTGGTGTGAAGTAAGCCTTGGTTTTGTTAAGTAAGATTCCTTTTTGGAAAAATATACCAAATCACTATTTTATATTATTGTTTCTAACATAACTTTTAAGCCATGACGAGTAAGATTGAAATTAAATGTTTGTGACGATGTTTGCAATACTAGGTATAATGCTAACAATTACTGTGGAAGCTACTTAGGTGGTTAGACAACCTCAATAAGCTTAGGGTACTATAATGTAATACATGATGAGATGGTAGAAAGAGCGGTACATGTATTCTATACATAGGTAACCTACCTTGGGTTAAAATTGTGGTGTCTTGCTGAAACATTATCATTATTTACTAGATAACATTATTATTATCTAATTTTGGAGACCCACTCGATATTAATAACTTAGGGATTGAGGCATGAGAAAATTGAGAGGATGCGAGACAAAATTTTAGCTATCCATGGAATTTGTTAGGAAGATACAAGCGATAAAAAAAGGTAGTTGTCTAGCGAAAAACACAAATTGACAGTCAAAACTAATTGCTTTGTCACATTCTACAAAAGATAGCATTGAAAACTAGAGATAGTAGACTCTTTCAATTTAATTAAAGGTGAAAAAATGTTACACCATGAGAAATCTTTGCAGAATAATTCCCCTGCTTACATTGAGTTGGATATCAATGCAGTGCAGAACATTTAGATTCAGGTGAAAAAATGTTTTTGAATCTCGAGAGAACCTAGTTGTGCATGGGGTTATTGAAGTTAAAAGAAAACCAAAATTTGATGATCAAAATACCTTTTTCAGAAATAAATCTAATAAAAAAATTGAGAATTTAGTCTTGGAATGCTTTGATTTGAATGAATTTGGATATCTACTTGTTGAGTTGACCACAGTTCTCTTGTATAGAAAGTGGTTGAAGTAGTTCCCATGGAATACTCTTACCAGGTGGTTAAGCAGTAACAGAGAGGATACTTAGAATTCTGTGAAAATTCCTAGGATGTTCTGGAACCCTAGATTGATATAGATCTTATGCAACAATTAGATAAGATTTTTTCAGCAAATAATTAGATGGAGAAGTTGTTGTGTATTCCATCTTGGAAATAACTTTCTACATTAGTTTCAAATTAGATAGGTGGTCCCTTAGATGCCTCTTGCTTATCATTCTAGTTGGAGATTCTTCTTTTAGTTCCCTTTCACTCTCATAAATTTTGAAGGGGATTCTTGTAGAATTCATTAAAGTTTCTCTTTGATTTGAAGAAAATATTTTGTCTAGTACATTATTTTCTACAATAGAAGTTTCTTTAGATAGTTAATATGACAATTTGAAACGTTTTATTTGTAATATTCTCACATTGAGCAAAATCATGGAGCCCTATAACTTCAGAGGAATTATGAAAACCGTGATACCTTTTATGTATGTGTATGGTGTTGTATGGTTGTGTTGTTATACCTTTGGAGATTCTTCTATTATGGAGATGATTTGGAAGAAAACTTCTAATACACATAGATTTCCATTCATCATCACACCTAAATGTCAAACACAAACATAAGATCCTAAATGAATCTTATCCACTGATTTACTTTATCAAGGCTCTTGTCTTAGAAAGTAGTTGAACTAGCTCATTAGGAATGCTCTTAAGAAGAGGGAAATCGGTTAGACACAAGCTACTCAAAATTTTATGGCCCAACATCTGTATGTGCTTGAGTCCTAAATTACTATCCATCTTATGCAATATTGAAATAGGATGTTTTTCAATAAATAATGAGATACAAGAATGCATTTTGGTAACGAGGTATCTTAGTAACCATACTTGTATAGGTTTCAAATCAGATATGTGTTCCTTGAAGATGCCTCTTTCTTATATTCCTAATTGAAGAATATCCTTTCATTGCCCTTTCATTCTCTGAATTTTTTAAGTGAATTCGTATATCTTGAGTAAAATTGTTGTTTGGTTTGAAGAAAAATTTGTCTGGTCCATTTCTTTCTACAACAATTGTTTTTGGATTATCACTGGAATAATTTCAAGTATATTCTTTGTTTTAAGATACTACAAGCAAGGAGACACCTACCAATACACACTGAGATTTTAAATTAATTTTTTTAGTTTGTAATTATTTGGATATATAAATGAATTTGTTGAATGCAATTGTTAATTCTCTTACCTTTGTGTTTTTCATATAGGTATAGATAGGTATGATGATGAATCTTTCAAGTGAGGGCATAAATTTTCCCACACATTTGGATATATAACCATCCAAGTATTTCACCTTTCACCATTTTATTTACCCTAACAAGGATTATGTTCAAGATTGTAATATGATTTTACATGTTTTCGTGTAAAAATAAGAATATATAGCTACATGGTAGAATGAGCCATGTTTACTTGATAAGGACCAACTTGTTTGATAGTATAAAAAATTTCTAGCCAATACTGTTTTCTATGGTCCAAACTATGTAAAATCTCAAAATGGCAACCATTTTTCCCCACTTGAATTTACCTTTTAATTCTTCATCTAAATTATGTAAATACTAAACAATGCCTAGTAGATAACTAGCTTATATTTTCCAGACTCTCCCATGTTCCTAATACATATATAAAACATTAAAAATCAGAAACATATGGCTACATTTCTCATGAATCTCTTCCAGTCTACTAGCTTAATACAATGGAAGAAATTTTTCTACTTACATTAAAAAAAAATCTCATATTCTTAAAAGAAAACACCATTGCGCCTGAAAATTTATATGGAGAATATTGAGCCTAAATCTTGTGTTCTCTTAAGACTTTTGGAACACAATGTACTCTTCTCCTTCACAACATTACCTACCATTTCTTTACTTCTCTCATCCTCTATTACATGGAATAAAACTACCTATATACTTACCCTTGCAATTTTTATAACTTTGAAATAATACCAATTGTTTCCCTTTTTTTGCAACTCATCTTTGCATTCCATCAATCTATCCACTAGTACCTTATGGCCTCTCTGCTAATTGAAAATACTATTTCACTTTTACTGCATGGCATTGTCGACCTTTTCTAATTTCTCTAGGTTGTTTCCCTCAACCCAGTAAGCTCTCTTAACTCAACAACCACTCGATTTTGTATTTCTCTCTCTGATGGGATTTATAAGCACCAAAGATTGCTTCCAACTATCTACAATAGCATTGCGGAGGATGGACAACTACAAGAAGGGCCTATCATCAACGTCACCAATTGTGCATGCAACATTCTACATCATGCAACATATGCTTCTTTCTTCCTTTCATTATTTTACACTTTATTCCTTTTACACCCCCACTACTTCTAATGTATTTTTGGTTCGTCTTTTCTAACTTAATTCTTCTTATCAGGACTATCACATTGCTCATGCTTGAAGTCGTCACATTTGTGGTACCAATTATTGAAGAACCATCCCCTCTCCAGTGTATTGCTTCCTGCACCTCCCAAAGAAGTTCCTATATTTCAAAAAACATGCCTCTTGACCCCCACACCCCTTCACTTGCCATGCCTTCTTCACTAAATCCAACACATGCCCTTATTGCATCTACTATTACATTCACATCACTCAACCCTTCCAATAAAACTTGGGCCATTCAAGTTAGAGTCATTTCCAAGACAAATATCCATGAATACAATAATAAAAAAGGACCATGTAAAATCTTTGGATTTGACCTTATTAGTTCTTCAAGATATGAAATCCATATCTCCATGTTCAATGAATTCACAACAACATTGTACAAATAGATACAACTTGGCCTTGTCTACATACTCTGAAATGGCACAATCAAACCATCCAACCCAACATACAACCACTTGAAAAATGATTTTGAGATTTTCCTAAACTCCTCCTCAACAATCCAACCATGCTTAGAGGAATACCCTTTGATCCATTTTCATTGCTTCCACTTTAAGTGTATCCATGACATGAAAAATACACCCCTCAATTCCATGGCTGACCTTATTGGGCTTGTCATTTTCGTTTCCCCTGCATCGGCTATACAAAAATGAGATGGATCAGAAACAATGCACCGTATAGCTGGCCTTAGAGACATACCAGACTATAGCATAAATGTAATGCTTTGGGGGAGCACGACCATACTACAGGTTTTCAACTAACTTGCTACCCTTCGAGGTTCATATACTCCCTCAATCCTTGCAATCAAAGGTGGTCGCCTTACAGAGTTCAATGGGAAAACTATTGGAACTATCACCAATACTAACCTTCTGATAAACCCAATTATTGAAGAAATTATACTTCTCCAGACATGGTTTTGTGACAATGGATTTCGTTCAACTTTGCCATCCTTGAGTCAAAAATGCAATTTATCTCCTTTTGGTCCATGCAAACAAATTACCATCTATGAACTAAAATATCTCCACCCCTTTGAGAAGATAACCTAGTATTCAATCCTTGCTACCATCACAAATGTTAACATTTGTGATTTTCATTTCCTTGCATGCCCTCTATTTGTTGATGGTATACAATGCATGCAAAAAGTTTCCCACAACATTGCCAATGTTTGGCATTGTACTAAATGTGATGGGGAGTTTCCAGACTGCGATTACGAATACATACTAAAAATTGACCTTGAAGATACTACTCGAAAGATTTGTGATGTCATAGCCTTTGATGATGCCGCTAATCAACTCATGGGGGTCACTGCAAAAAATATATGCCTTCTCTCAAATGAACCAACAACTCTCCCCGAAATCGTTCATAGTATTTGTTCTTGAAACTTTCTTTTCACATTATCAGTCAAGACAAATACTTTCAATGGATCTACTTGCTTGAAGTTTCTCATCATCATGTCAAAGGAGGTTTCACCTGCATCAACATCAACTAATCCACTTGATGAATGCCATGACATTTCATGCAATAAGCAACTAGTTGCACACATGCTTTGAACTCCATCTTCCCATGCTTTTTTTCTTCTTCTTTCATGTTGCGGCATATGTTCCTTTTTTTAACTATTGCTACTTTTAACTTCCATCATTTCTTACTTTGCTATAATTAGCAACTACACACTTTCGATTAACATTGTTGACTTAAATGCTACTTGTAGCATACTTGGGAACTTTTGAATTCTAAACAAATATACTATAATACTAAACATTTTGAAAAAATAATCATGGAGACCATGTTTCCCTACAACAACTTAAATATGTAACATGGTATATATCCTTATATATACAACATTTTAGATTTTAATTTATTTCAAGATTGATATTGTTAGATGTATAACATGTTTCCCTTCCACCAATGCTGCCTTTATTTTCATTATCAGTTAACATTCTTGACTGAAACATTTCTTATATTCTACATGGTCACTTTTAAATATCCTTTTTTGTCACATTTAGAAGCTACAAACCTTCAATTAACATTGTATGACCTAAATTCTATTTGTAGCCTACATGGACAATCTTGAGTATGTTGTTATTTTACTGTTCCATTTGTTTATGCACAATTCATGTGGTCCTCTTTTTCTTAAAACAACTTATCAAAGTTGTGTACATTTCATTTATTTATTAGATTATACCTTTCTTTACTTTTCCAATGGTTAGATATACAACATGTTTCCATTCCACAATGCCACCATCAAGTTCATAACAACCTCAAAATGTTATTATAGGAATGTCGTCTAGTCAAGACACTGAACAAATAAATGCATGAAGAAGAGTTTTATATGCACAGAAAAGAAAAACAAAACAACATGCAACAACACCTTCTTTATAGAGATGCTCGTCAACTTGTGAATTTCCCTTCTCCATTTCAGGCTGTTCAACATTCCATGACACCCTCTCCTCCATCCACGCCTACACCAGTCGTTGGTGTGCACCTACCACACAATTACACTACACCTCCCCTTCTACATAATCCATCCAACTCTATTGGAAAATATGGCAATATAGGTTGGAAAGAGGTGTCATTGATGTCAAGAAGAGTTCAGTGATGACAAAGGACTAACCAAGACATGATAGCAGGGTAAACTCAGTAAAAGTCAAAAGAAGTCAAAGGAATTGATGACATGGAATATGTGATGATATGGCATGTGTGATGGGGCTTGAAATACTCATGATGGTGTCCTGTTTCTATCAGGAAGTCATGGTTGTAATTTGACATCATTTTGGTAAGATATGACAATTCTATGAAAATTTGGAAAATGACTAAGTATAGGAAATGTAGTAAAAACTGCCTTATGGAAATGCCCGCCATAATTTGGAGGAGAATGAAAATGACATCCCCTTATGGTAACATTGTATTATGTTTAGTGCTGCATCCATCCATGGTCTCATATCTCTTAAAGGAGGCTTGAGGAAAAAGATATAGACATGCCAAAACAGAGTTTCAGGATAAAATTTGGAGAAAATCCTGAAAATATTAGTGTTGAAAAACAGTTGGAAAGACCATTTTCAAATTCCT
>LPNX010516233.1:40917-52273 GCA_001517045.1 Pseudotsuga menziesii | reverse complement strand
ATGGAGAACTTATCATGCTGGCAGATTCATACATAAAACAGATATATATAAATGGCTAATCATAACAAGGAAAGTACTTGTAATTCAAATCATCAATATGCAGATAGGATGAAATCTATTATACATCAATTAACATGAATAAACATGAATAACACATTCAAGCATAAGCACAGAACATACAAGAAATAGAAGCTGAACATATGATAGCAAAAGAGCTTATATTAGGTCATGAGCAATATGAGAAGCTTGATAATAGTAATGGTTTATAGGTCCCCGAAGTCGAACCTTTTCTATAACATAAGTCTTAGGATTTATAGCCTTTACAAAAATAGTCAGATCCTGAAAAATTGGATTTGTTTTACTAAACATAGATAAAATTAATGTTTTTGCAAAATTATGTCAGAAACCCTAATTTAACTACTAGTTTAACTAACTCTAACACTTGTTCACTCTTTGAACCTTTTGATGACTGCAGTGAGTACTGGAGGGAAACTGTAACTGGTCTTCTGATGGATGAGCCATTGTTGGTTAAAATAGGTAGGGTTTTGTGACCCTCTCCTCTTTGATGTATCCCCAAAACTGGAACAAACCTCCTTTGATGGTGCACTTTGACAACTTTCAGCTTTTACACTTCATCCCCGAACTAGGTATATTTACCAAAACTAGTCTTTTATGCAAAAATTGCTTTATGTGCCTATTTGTGCTTTTGGTGGTTAAGGAGAATTTTTTTTGGGTCTGTTAGCTACCGAAAGCACTGCTTTCGGTGGCTAATGAACCGCTTCAGCGTTCACCTAAGCCACCAGAAGCCTTGTTTTTTGCAAAATTTGTCATTCACCTCCCAACTTCATCCTTTGCAGTTTTGCTATTGATATTCTGGTATTTATTTAGCTTACTCAACATTTGGAGGATTAGCAGCATCCTGGATTGATTCTGGATTTTGAAGGCTTACTACTGCTTCAGCTAGGGTTTCTAGTGAAAATTAGTGCTAGGGTTTGGTCTGGAATTCTTCACCTGCAACCTCAGAAACCTGATCATCCTGTACAATCTGGTGTTGTCCTTCATGTATCTTAGGTTTCTTCTTTTCAGCAAGATATACATTCCTCTCATCTCCAGGACAGAATTGTGCAACTGCTTATTCCTCTTGGTCAAAATGTCATTATTCCCCTTTATCTCCCTGTCCAAAACCTCTAGTTCATGTATCTCCTCTAGCAGTTCATTTACTCTTTGAGACCTAGGTTTGCTTGAGGATGTCTCTACTCTTTGTTCATCTTGCTCTTGTCCAGGTGTTGTTGAAGTAAACTCTTCATTTTTCTACTATAACCTACCCTGTTAGGTCAACGTTTGCCCTAAAAATTTGGCCAAACTGCTGAAAATTGGGGCTCAAAGATGCATTTGGATATCCAAATATGTGACACCTGTGTATAAAATGAAAGAGGTTTTGTAGATTAGTTTTTTTGAGCAAACACCTCTCTCATTTTTTTGAAATTCGTTTCCATTTTCCAGATATCTGTATTTCAAAAAAACGTGAAAACATGGAAATTCTGAGATCCGAAAATTAGGGCTCAGAGATGGATTCAATTCTCCCAATATGAATTACCTATAGGAAACGTGAGAGAGGTTATTGTTCTATGACATGTTAGGAACAAAAACCACTATGCATTTTTCAAAATGATTCTCTAGTCGCTCAGAATCACTGTTTTAAAATGATTCATTTTCATAATAAAACACCAATTTCGGTGGCTTAGAGCGCCTTGAAATTTCGGTCTTAGTTGCTGAAAGTATGATTTTGGTGGCTTAGAGACCATTTTGAAACCATGCTTAGCCATGAAAATCTATGTTTTGATTTTTTTTAAGCGGGTCCTCCTCCCCGCGCCTGCAAAATTGAAATTCAAACCCTAGGGAAGGATACTACAATGCTGGATCCAAAGAGGGCTAGGCTCAGTGAGAATGCATGTAGATAAATGTGGAGTGTACTGGAAGTATGGTGCTGATTGTGAGGGGATGACTACTTGGTAAGTGCTTGAGTGAGATGATGATAACCTCTGGTGATATCGATTAGACAGATCGCTCAGTAATCATTTTAAATTTGAACTTGGCATTCAGTGGAGTTTTACTGTAGTTGTGGGATAGATGGAGGGAACGATAGGGTTTAGATTTCCATCAGTATTTTGAGATCAATAACTAATTCTTAGCCATCAACTCATGCTTTACTCCAATTCCCTAACCTTTTAGGTGGTTAATCATGCTAAATTATGACAGGCCTCATGCAAACAACCGTTTTCACTTTTCCTCATTTTCGGTGGTTAAGAGACTTTAGGGTTTAGTTCAATAGCCGCTGAAAGCTAGGATTTTGGTGGATAATGAACCACCAACACTTTCTCCTAAGCCACCGAAAATGACTTTTTCCCCAACGTATTGCATTCGCTTTCGGTGGTCAACGCCCTTTGGAAAACCATCGTTAAGCTGTCGAAACCAAAGCTTTTCGGTGGGTAATGAACTGTTGGAAAGCTATCCTAGGACACCAAAATTCCTTTTACCATAATTTTAACCAATAATGTAATGGGTGAGATTTCGGTGGATAATCATGGTCATGCGTGAAACGGTTAGCTGCCAAAAGCTAGGATTTATGGTGGCTAATGAGCTCTTGAAAATATCACCTAAGCCACCGAAAGCTAAAACTTTAAAATTGATCAAATAACAGAACATCAGATATCCCAAATTTTCTAGTCACCCCAATGTATTTCATAATATGACTTGAAATCTTCATCCTATCAAAGAATAAATTGTATGAGTGAACTTATTGAAAATAAATTTATTTTGGGAGATAACATATGGCTCCTACTCGGGGATGGGAACCTCCCTGTGAGGTCCCAAGAACCCCAGACCAAAATGCCTTTCCTGAAAAAGAATAATTAAAGTTATCTCTTAGTGTTCCATTGGGAATGGAGTCATTTGTCTTTTATAACCAATCCACTGCAACCTGCCTGTAGCCCGCTTTGCTTATTCATGAAAACAACTGAAAATGACCTAGTTGCTCATATTAAGAGCTTATTTTCCTATCTATTCCTACTCCTATTTCCAATCAGTAGATGCTTCTTATCACATGACATCATTCTTCCAATGAAGCCATGTCAAAAATGGATCTACTGAACTTATCCTTGATCTTGACCCAAAAAAAAATGAAACCCTAGCATGCAGTAATGTAGTTTCAAAGGGTGACGGAACCATCTATCATCTGACAAAAATATTTTGATATATATGATGTTTATAAGTTCCAGATAGTTAGCAACAGGGTCATAAAAACCATAAAGGAATACCTCTCTATGTTGTTGTTCCAACTGAATGAAATGCTATTTTAGTGATCTCCACGTTAATTGTCGATTGCTCAACCTATGACTGGGAAGGATGAGTTATGCCCTGCTGTTTTGTACTTTTCAAATCGTCATCTTCCTCTTCATATCTGTTGCATTCTTCCTTTGTCTCCAAATCAGAAAACTGAGGAATGCCTTTAGTATTTGCTGCATATCCAAATTTGTTACAAGATGTTCCTTCAATGTGCTCATTATCTTTCGGGTTTCCAAAGGGGACAAACTGATCTTCTTGACACCCTAAGTCAGTAGATGCATTTGGTACAAAGTCAAAAGCATCTATAGTATGGTTAAAATTCTGAAGATCATTAATATCTCGATCACAATGAGAGGTGTCCCCTATTGCAGAATACTCTTCATAGCTATCATTAACCATAGCATGCATATGTCTCAGATCATCTCTTTGCTGAAAAGTAGAACTAAAATAAATTCCAAAAGTGGACAAATCCTCACAAAACTTAAAATCTTCTTCTTCATCATCAATAGCCCTTCCATCAAAATTTAAACTGAAAGGTACATAAGGAGAAAAACAATTTTCTTGTTGTTCTTCTTTATTACTCAATGACCTCTGTAAATTTATCTCCTCTTGGCTGCTGCTATTTCCCCTAGTCTGTAAAACAGAAAACTGTGGATAATTCTTACTGATTTCTATTGGATTTTGACCAACAGAAAACTGATCATCATGGTTCATAATTAAAGAGATGAACTCTTCAGATTTATGGAAATAAAAAATAATAGTATTCGGAGAACCTTCAGCTTCTTCATTACTCCTTTCAAATTTATGTTTATGGGAAAGTACCTCATCGTGAAGATCATAAGAGAGATGAGCTAGCTCTTGAGGGAGATATTCTTCTCTACTTACCTTTTCATCTTGAGAATGCAACTTATATTCTTCACAACAATTATCAATTGCAAACTCATCTGAATAGTACCTTTTACAGTGCTCAGTGAGTGCTTGGTGAAAATATTTCAATGATAAAATGCCGGAAGGAGGTAAAGAAAAATACCATTGACGTGCATCACCATATAATGAATACATGAACATCTTCTTGCTATTGATCCAATATATCCATGCATTCGTGAAACTTGAGGAGGTATCCTATAGGATTGTCTTCTTTCTCCTCCTTGAAGGCAGGTAAAAAATATCCCCATTTGGACATATCAGGTACTAGATGTGGGAAACCAAGAATGGAAGAGAAGTCAATAGGTGCAAACCTCTGAGCCAAAAGAGGAGCAAATGCTTTTGAAATCTTAATATTGTGGAGTCGCCACTGAATTCGTCCTTCATGGAGTCTCTAGGGATGAGATCTTCACAAGCAACAGTGCTTGAAGATTCCTCAACCCTAAAATTTTATGATTTACTTATAAACTTCTGAGAACTAGATGCTTCAGCGGAAGGAATAATAGCAGGAATATCTCTTGAAATACATGATGTAGCTTACTTTGCAGCACTGCAGGTCTACCTTAGTGAAGCCCCAGCTCTTCTCAGAATCTCTTCTGGATCTGAAATAGGTGCTGTTGGTGGCCCTTGAGGGTTTGCTCTGGTACTTGGTCTTCTTGAAGCCAGCTTATTTCAATGGAGTTTCCAGATAGATGATTACAACCAAAATAGTGTCCAAACTTTGTCTATCATCAAAGCAGGATCTATATAGTCTCCCAGGGAATCTGAGCTTCAGTCTCCTCTCCCCAGCAATGGCACCAATTTGTTATCACTCCAGGAAACTCCTCTAGGTTGCAGCTTGAGGATGCCTGGTAACTTAAATGTTTTTATGGTTTTCTAAGTGGATCAAGTCAGGTGACCTATAGGACCTCACACTCTCAAGACATGCATGAAACTCAATCAGGGATAAGGCTTCTAACTACCACTGTTCAGAGGTTTGATAATATGGTGCAGAGATGGAGAAATTATCATGCTGGCAGATTCATACATAAAACAGATATATATAAATGGTAATCATAACAAGGAAAGTACTTATAATTCAAATCATCAATATGCATATAGGATGAAATATATTAGACATCAATTAACATGAATAAAGCTGAATAACACATTCAAGCATAAGCACAGAACAGACAAGAAATGGAAGTTGAAAATATGATAGCAAAAGAGCTTATATTAGGTCATGAGAAATATGAGAAGCTTGATAATAGTAATGGTCTATAGGTCCCCGAAGCCAAAACGTTTCTATAACATAAGTCTTAGGCTTTATAGCCTTTACAAAAATACTCACATCCTGAAAAATTGGATCTGTTTTACTAAAAATAGATAAAATTAATGTTTTGCAAAATTAGGTCAAAAACCCTAATGTAACTATTCGTTCAACTAACTCTAACACTTGTTCACTCTTTGAATATTTTGATGACTGTAGTGAGTACTGGAGGGAAACCATAACTAGTCTTCTGATGGATGAGCCACTGTTGGTTAAAATAGGTAGGGTTTTGTGACCCTCTCCTCTTTTATGTATCCCCAAAACTAGAACAGACTTCCTTTGATGGTGCACTTCAGCAACTTTCAGCTTTTACACTTCATCCCTGAACTAGGTATATTTACCAAAACTGGTCTTTTATGCAAAAATTTCTTTCTACACCTCTTTCTGCTTTCAGTGGTTAAGGAGTCAAAATTTCGGGTCTGTTAGCTGCTAAAAGCACTGCTTTCGGTGGCTAATGAACCACTTTAGCGTCCACCTAAGCCACCGAAAGCCCTATTTTTTGCAAAATTTGTCATTCACCTCCCAAATTCATCCTTTTCAGTTTTGTTGTTGATATTTTGGTATTTCTTCAGCTTGCTCAATGTTTGGAGGATCAACAACATCCTATATTGATTCTGGATTTTGAAGGCTTACCGCTACTTCAACTAGGGTTTCTAATGAAAAATTAGTGCTACGGTTTGGTCTGGAATTATTCACCTACAACATCAGAAGCCTGATTATCCTATACAACCTGGTGTTGTCCTTCATGTATCTTAGGTTTCTTCTTTTTAGCAAGATATACATTCCTCTCATCTCTAGGACATAATTGTGCAACTCCTTATTCCTCTTGGTCAAAATGTCGTTATTTCTCTTTATCTCCCTGTCCAAAGCCTCTAGTTCATGTATATCCTCTAGCAGTTTGTTTACTCTTTGAGACCTAGGTTTTCTTGAGGAGGTCTCTAATATTTGTTCATCCTACTCTTGCCCAAGTGTTGGTGAAGTAAACTCTTCATTTTTTTGCTGTAACCTGCCCTGTTAGGTCAACTTTTGCCCTAAAAATTTGGCCAAACTACTGAAAACGAGGGCTCAAAGATGCATTTGGTTCTCCAAATATGTGACACCTGTATATAAATGGAAATCCATTTTTGTATATTGTTTTTTTTTGAGCAAAAATATCTCTCAGATTTTTGAAATTC
This sequence comes from Pseudotsuga menziesii, assembly GCA_001517045.1. NCBI lineage: Eukaryota > Viridiplantae > Streptophyta > Pinopsida > Pinales > Pinaceae > Pseudotsuga > Pseudotsuga menziesii. The sequence continues at coordinate 45,520 of LPNX010516233.1, read as the reverse complement.
GTTTCAATTTTCCAGATATCTGTATTTCAAAAACACGTGTAAAATAGGGAATTCTGAGATCCAAAACTGAGGGATCAGAGATGGATTCGATTCTCCCAATATGAAATACTTGTAGGAAAAATTAGAGAGGTTATTGTTCTATAACATGTTAGGAACAAAAACCTCTGAGCGTTTTGTAAAAGTATTCTCCAGTCACTCAGAATCACCATTTTAAAATGATGTCATTTCATAGTAAAACGCCAATTTCGGTGGCTTAGAGCGCCCTGAAATTTCGGTCTTAGCTGCCAAAAGTCTAATTTCGGTGGATTAGAGACTGTTTTGAAACCACGCTTAGCCACAAGAACCTATGTTTTGATTTTTTTTAAGCAGGTCCTCCTCCCTGTGCCTGTAAAATTGCAATTCAAACCCTAGGGAAGGATACTACAATGCTGGATCCAGAAAGGGCTAGGCTCAGTGAGAATGCATGCAGATAAATGTGGTGTGTACTGGAAGTATGGTGCTGATTATGAGGGGATAAATACTTGGTAAGTGATTAAGTGAGATGATGATAGCCTCTTGTGATATCAATGAGACAGATCACTTAGTAATCATTTTAAATTTGAACTTGGCATTCAGTGGAAATTTACTACAGTCATGGGACAGATGGAGGGAAGGATAGGGTTTAGATTTCCATCAGTCTTCTGAAATCAATAATGAATTATTAGCCATCAACTCATGCTTTATTGCAATTCCCTGACCTTTTAGGTGTTTAATCATGCTAAATTATGACAGGCCTCATGCAGGCAACCATTTTCACTTTTCGTCCTTTTCGGTGGTTAAGAGACTTTAGGGTTCAGTTCGATAGCTACTGAAACCTAGGATTTTGGTGGCTAGTGAACCACCAACACTTTTGCCTAAGCCATCGAAACTGAATTTTTCCCCAATGTATTTCATTCACTTTCGGTGGTCAACGTCCTCTGGAAAACCCTCGTTAAGTTGCCGAAACCAAAGCTTTTTGGTGGCTAATGAGCTGTTGGAAAGCTCTCCTAAGCCACCGAAAAATTTTTACCAGAATTTTAACCAATAACGTAATGAGCGAGCTTTCGATGGATAATCATGGTCCTACGTTAAACTGTTAGCTGCCAAAAGCTAGGATTTTCGGTGGCTAATGAACTCTTGAAAATATTTCTTAAGCCACTGAAAGCTAAAACTTTAAAATTTATCAAAGAACAGAACATCATATATCCCAACTGTTTTAGTCACCCCAATGTATTTCATAATATGACTTGAAATCTTCATCTTATCAAAGAATAAATTGTATGAGTGAACTTATTGAAAATAAATTTATTTTGGGAGATAACATTTGGCTCCTACTCGAGGATGGGAACCTCCCTGTGAGGTCCCAAGAACCCCAGACCAAAATTCCTTTCTTGAAAAAGAATAATTAAAGCTATCTCCTAGTGTTCCATTGGGCATGGAGTCATTTGTTGCTGCTTGTGAAGATCCAATCCCTAGTGACTCCACTGGGATAAATGTACCACCCACATCAGTAGTATCTTCTTCCACCCTTTCCATACTCGTTTCCAACATGGCTGCCCCTATGACCAAAATGGAAAGGATCCTAGTAGCTAGGTATGCCCCTCTAAATTTACCTAACCCTCTCTCGGCCATGCCCACTGGAGACTATCTCAAATTTATGCCTAAATTCACAGGAGAGGGAGATTTCATAGCTGAAGAACACCTGGAAGCATTATACAGTTATGCTGAGAACATAAATATGGAAAAAGAAGATGTGTGGACTAGGGTTTTTGTGCAAAGCCTAGATGGTCAGGCTAGGAAATGGTTCAAAGAATTGCCTGCTAGATCAGTATCATGCATTGAAGCCCTAGATGACATCTTTCTAAAGCATTGGGGAGAGAGGAGAGACGACCTCTATTATATCACCGAGTTTAGCAACTTGAAAAGGGAGAATGGGGAGTTTGTCTCCAACTTCACCAAAAGGTTTAAAAATATGTTCAGTAAGATCCCCGCTGAGATCAAGCCCACTAATACCTCGACCAGAATCACCTATGCAAATGCATTTGACTCTAATTTCTACTTGCTTCTCAGAGAGAGGAGATCTGCCTCCCTATCACTCATGCAGGATGTTGCCTTAGAGGTAGAATCTAACATTTTAGCATCTCAGAAGGTCAAGGGAAAGATAGATAGGAAGAAGCAGCCCACAGACCCTCTTGGGGCTTCTTCATCAGATAACAAAATTGACAAAATGGCCAAATTGTTGGATAATTTGACTGTTGAAATGTCAAAGCTAAAAGACTGAGGGCAAATACCTGTGAGGGGTAAAGGGTCAAGTGATTTTGTTCCCTGAAACCCTAAATTTGTCCCTTACAGAAGAGGCAACCCCGCAGTCCAGATCCTTTGAAGGGAGAGGAATCAGGTTGAAGATCAAACAATCAAAGCTCCCTTTCAGAATGTTGTACTAGAAGAAGAACTAGAGTTTATACAGGAAGAAGGAGAGGCTGAAGACAACATCAGCCACATGGAGGATGAAGTGAACTATTCTTTTTTGACACAGACAAAATATGAGGAAGTCCTAATGGATGAGCAAGTCAATGAAGAAGCAGTATATCAGGCATATGATCAAGGAGGTTATAATCTGAGGTCCAGTCTAATTTCTTCCCCTAAGAAGAATGATGTTCCTGCAAAGCAGCCCGCTGCTCCAGCTAAAAAGGTTACTGTTCCACCAAAGAAGATGGTTGTCATTCCCAAACAGCTACAAAATCCAGTACATTCATCAACCCTTGATCCTATCCAACTCAAAGCGCCATTACAAGAGGTAAGGTTTCCTGATAAACTGCATTATTCTTTCAATCATGAGTCAGAGATTCAGAAATTGAAGATCGCTTTCCCATTAATAGAGCTAATAAAAAATGATGCATTCAAATCTTCAATACTAAAGTCCCTTCAACCAAAGATGCATATAGACACTGACTTTGTCAATCTACAAGATGATAAACCTATTGTAACCCTAGGCCCTATGATTGAAGAGCCGAATGATTCTTTCCCACCTTTCTACATATATTAGAATATCCATGATAAAGTCCTTCATAACTGTTTGCTGGACTCAGGAGCTTCCCATAACCAAATGCCAAAAGCTGTGATGGATGAGCTTGGACTCAGCATTACAAAACCCTACCATGATCTGTTCTCCTTTGACTCTAGAAAGGTCAAGTGCTTGGGCCTCATCAAAGACCTCATTGTAAACCTATCTAAGCAACCCTAAAAACTCATAGTGATGGACATTGTAGTGGCTGACATCCCTTCTAAATTTGGTCTCTTACTGTCTCGATCATGGAGTAAAAGGCTAGGTGGTACCCTCCAGATGGACCTTACGTATGCTACAATCCCAATGTTTGGAGGGGAGACCAAGAGGCTTTACAAAGAGAATCATCTTGCCTACATCATAAGCAATGAAAAGAATTCAGTGAACCACCCCATCTATGCAGTAGAAACAGATTTTGGGTCATGCATTCTACAAATACCAATCTGGCTTATAAATCACATCTGTTAGCAGCCTGAAGAAGTGACCACATCAGTGTGGAGCATGTATTTTGATGGGGCCAGTACTCAAGCCTCAGCAGGTGTAGGTGTAGTGTTGATCTCTCCATCCAAAGAGTCTATTCATCTATCTTATAACCACTAATAATATAGCAGAATATGAAGCCTTGCTGTTAGGAGTGAAAGCTGCCAAGGAAATGGGGATCATGTGCATGAAAATATTTGGAGATGCAAACCTTATTTTACAACAGGTCAACAACACCTTTCAAGCAAAAAATGTCAGACTGAAGGCTTACAGGGATGAGGTATGGAAACTCAGAGACTCCTTTATGTTTTTTGAACTGTCATATATACCTAGGGATATGAATCACCTAGCTAATTTCCTTGCTGTCTCTGCAAGTTTGTTTGTTTCCCCTTTACCTCCTAGGCTCAGGTATGATATTCAAGTCAAGTACAGACCTTCTCTACCAGATAATGTGAAATTTTTGAAGGTGTTTGAGAATGATGATGAGCTCAGTAAATTCCTCCAGGTAGTAGATGAATTCTTTGATATGCATATAGATCAAGAAAACCTAAACATGGAAGTATCCCAGTAGCTCAAGTTCAAAGATAAAGTAGCTAATCAAAATATTGTTCAATTACCTAGTAATTATATACCTTGAGGTTTGGTACCCTTGGAAGAGCTATTTGATCATAATGATATCCCTCTCAATCTTTCCAAAAAGGAGAAAGACCCTGCCATCCAAGAGAAAAACATAGGTAGCCAAAGTCATCCAAAACTTATAAATCTGTCCACTGAGTTGACTACTGATTAGAGGTCCAAATTTTGTGGCCTGATAAAAGAATTTGCTGATATCTTTGCTTGGGAGCATAGTGGCTTGGAAACCTATGACACCAATATCATCCAACACAGGATTCCCTTGGAGAAGGACACCATCCCTTTCAAACAGAAGCTAAGATCCATCAGTCGTCTCCTACTACCTGTAATTGAAAAATAAATCCATAAGATCCTCAAAGCCAAAATCATAATTCCCCTTAGGTATTCCAAATGGATTGCAAACTTAGT
>LPNX010516233.1:15890-36428 GCA_001517045.1 Pseudotsuga menziesii | reverse complement strand
GAAAAATCATCAATAAATGTGATATAGTATTCAAAGCCACTTAGGGATGTGTAAGACATTGGAACACATACATCTGAATGAATCAATTCCAACGTACCTTTTGATTTTGTTTCACTCTTTGGGAATGGATTCTTGATGTTCTTTCCCTTTGCACATCCTTTGCAAATGCCTTCATGCTGGATCTTCATATCTGGTAATCCCGTCACTACCTTGTTCACATGGGGTAGAGCCTTGTAATTGATGTGGGCAAGCCTTCTATGCCATAGTTCACTAGGGTCAGTGGACTCATGCACAAAGGCTGTTTCTGAGTGCGCCTTGATTTTATACAAGCCCCCTTCTTCTTCATCGATGATGATTGAGTCTTCAATATTCTTTCCTTTGGGCTACATAAGTACTTGACCATCTATGAAGGCAACTCTGAATCCTTTCTTATCTAAAGCTGAGATAGAAAGCAAATTTTTCTTTAGTCCAGGTACATATAATACATCTTTCATTTTTAAGGGATTACCTGATTCAAGTTTGTAGCTTGCTTCACCAACTCCTTTGATCGGATATTGATAGTCATCTCCTAGGGATACTTTCTGGGGAGAGCTCTTTTCTTCAAGTTTGGACAGAGTTTTCTTTTGACCTGTCATGTGCTTTGAAGCACCACTATCTATAAGCCAAGTGTCTTTTCCAAGAGTCACAGATCCAGAGAGGGTAGAAAACAGTACATATTCTTCCGCATCTTCTTCTCTTGCTTGCTTTCTCGAAGGTTCTTCATCATCTTCTTCTTCATCCTCATCTTCAGCTAGATGAGCTTGATGTCTTTTGTTGTTGTTGATCCTCTGTCGATATTCTTGCTTCTTTACAGGACATTTTCTGGCAATGTGTCCTATATTGTCATAGTGAAAGCATTGAAAACCAGAGTAGTCCTTACTTGATATAATTTCTTTCAATCTTTGGAATCTTCTGGGAGGATGATGCTCTTTGAGATTTCCTTTCTTGAAGGTGGGTTGATTCCTTCTTCTTTTTCTAGTATGAGTGGCTAGAGCTTGATCATCCCATTTGATTAATGCTTCTCTATTGGTCACTCTAGTCTCTTCTTGAATGCAATCTTCCCATACCACATCGAACAGCATGCTTTCCTTCCTGGCACACATCATTTGGATGAATGATTCCCATGGTCTAGTGAGGCCATTGAGAGCAGTCATAACCAATTCATCTTCATCAAGCTTATCTCCAATAGATTCTAGTTGCTCTTTGATCTGGGAGATCCTTAAAAAATAGTCATGAATGGATTCTCCATGACTCATCTTGGTGCTCTTCAGCTGAGCTCTTATATTCATCTTCCTGTTGATGCTTCTTCCTTCAAACATTCTGGAAAGGGCATCATACATTTCTTTTGGAGTCTTCTTGGATGACACTTGAGGAATCAAGTGATCCTTAATGGAGTCAGCAATAATTCTTTGTGCCTTGATCATATCCTTTCTGTGCTTCTCCTTGGATTCAGCTTCTTTAGGTTCTGATACTTCTTCTTTGACATACTTATCAAGATCATTCTCTTGGAGAATGAGACCAATCTTGTATTTCCAAGCTCGAAAATTTTCTATGCCTTCTAGCTTGTCTTCAAGCTTGGTGCTTGAAGTCATCTTGATAGATAAAATAAAAATTGAATTTTTGTGAAAAGAGAATCTGAACTTACCAGGGAATGAGCTTGAATGAGGTGAGATGTCTGATGTACTTGGATCATGAGAATCTCAATTCTTCAACTCTCAAATCAGATTATTCAGCTTCTGCAAAAATGCCTGTCACTGTTTCTGAGATATATCTGCACTATCGGCTCCTATGTGTCTGAAACTTCGCACTGAGGTGACCTTGAATCTTCCTGATTCAACACCATAGGTTTCATCAGAATTGGATTCACCGATTGGGATTTATGACCCTTTTCCCAAGGTAACCTGTTACAGGACTGTTCAGAACAATGAAGTTGTATGGCATGCCACGTGTCACTGGATCATCTGCTGAGTCTGAAATTTGGACCACCGAAATTAAAGTACGTGCCCTTTATAGAACATCTTCAGGAATTTTATTTGGACCTCTGTAGCTCAAGATATTGCAATTCTCCCCAGGTGTCCTGTTTAGGGATGAATTCTGGATGAGGCTGGAACCCTAACTTGGAGAGACCATATCGCCTGGAATACAGCGAATCGGAGGATGAATTTTGGACACAGTTCTCATCAAGACTTTATATTCGGCCCCTGCAATTTTCAGCTCCTGAACCTTCTCCAATCTTGAAATATAGCGAATGTACCAAAACTTAGCAGTTTTAGTATTTAGGGTTTTTCCAGCTTGAGGTCAAACTAGGGTTTGACTTTCTCGGAGATTCACCCAACCAAAAAACTTGATCCAGGTTTCTAACCTTCGATTTTGATGAGGGGAGAAGTCCTATTCCAGGATTAGAAGAAAAATCCTCTTCAGTAATAAGCCCTAATTTCCCGCATCGAAGATTGAAAAATGTTGGAATCGAATTCCGCTTCAATAGAACGATGCACCCTTCAAAGGAGAGTCATCCTAGCCTTCTTTTGCTGAATTATTGTGGAGAGAGAACCAATAATAAGAATCCCTAGCTTCTGTAACTTGTGAAAGCTGCCCTATTTAGGTTAGCTCTGATTCCATGTTAAATTTTCATATGCTTGACTAAGACATTAGTATATAATTTCATTTTTCATAATAAAAGCATATAAAACAGGATCACTGAAAGAAACAGTATCACAAGAACAACACAAATTTATCCTGGGAAAACCCTAAAGGGAAAAACCCAGCAAAAGCTTCCTCAATATAGATGCCCCAAAAAGGAAAAAAGGTAAAACCAATAAGGAGATCAAAAACCTGATACTCCTCCTTCTCCAGCAACTCCTCTCCTCCACAAGTGCGCTATTCCAAGTGAGTGTGTGTATCTCAAATGAGGAGCACTACACCTCTATTTATATTCATCCGTTTACTTAAAGTTTACTCAATCAACATGTCGGCTTAAGTTAACTCATGTAGGCTCGAGTTACACATGTAGGCTCAAGTAACCACACTGGGGTGTTGATGACCCACCTTTACAAATAGAGGGGACTACCTCATGACTCTTATTAGTTCTTCCAATTAGGAGCATCGGGGTACAATGAAATACAAGTGGTTCTTCCGGTTGGACCATCGGGGACCACAAAAGATACATAAATAATATTCTTTGAAGTTACAATATTTAACCATATTGGTGGTAAGGAAGAAGAATGGGGAGATTAGGTTATGTGCAGATTTCAGAAATATGAACAAGTGCTCCAAAAAAGACAACTATCCACTACCCAAGATGGAACACCTATTGCAAAGAGTCTCAGGGGCTAGTGTCATGTCATTTCTGGATGGTTTCTCTGGATACAACCAAGTTGCTGTGCACCCTGATGACCGAGAGAAGACTACTTTTACCACTCCCTGGGGAACTTTCATGTATGCCAAGATTCCATTTGGATTGATGAATGCTGGGGCCACTTTTCAAAGAGCCATGGACCTAGCTTTTGTAGGATTGAAAGACAAATTTGTGCTTATATACCTGGATGACCTCACGGTTTACTCTGACAACCATCATGAACATTTGCAGCACTTGAGAAGGGTATTTCTGAAATGTAGGAAATTTGGGATATCACTCAACCCTAAGAAATACCAATTTGCACTCAGTGAGGGGAAACTCCTAGGTCACATAGTCTCAGCTGATGATCCAAATGGAGATCGGTGGCCACCCACCTATTCCACTGGCTCAAAACAATTGTTCATTGTGGCAGTTTCCTAGTTATTTTTCGGCAGTTTTTCAAGTCCTAAACTTCTGGGGCCGTTTTGAGGCCTTAAACGACGTTTTTTGGAGATTCGGGGCCAAATGGTTGCCGTTGGCATGCATTTGGCCGACCAAAAATTGTAAAGCTTAAACATACCTTTCGAACGAGTTATCGAACGCCCAAATCGGAGATCGTATGCAAAAGTTATGACCCCGGGAAGTTGACTGTTGAACTTACCACCGTGGGGCCGCAAACTTTATGACGGTTCATCTTCTAGGGTTACATTTTGGGACTTTTGGGCTTCTCACCTCACTATTATTATTATAAATAGGCCCCTTTGGCCTCATTTTGTATTCAGCTTGGCATGAATGAGCGTAGCGGCCACATCTCTTCTCAGAGATAGCTACCACCATTCTAGCAATTGTATTACAATCTGTTCTATTTCCACCATTTAATAGAATATGTGTTTACTATATCTCTGTTATCTTTGCAAAATGTCTGTTATTATGATTCTGTATATGTTCTTTCATTTCGTTCACACATAAATCCGGATCAGCTGAAGTGTGAAGATTGATCTTGTTAGGGTTGAAGTAATCCAGAAGTTGTCCATACCTAGGTCAAAAAGGGATATTTAGTCCTTTCTGGGTAAGATAAATTTTTTAGGAGGTTCATCCCTAAATTTTCTGAGTTGGTAAAACACATAACATCTATGTTGAAAAGGATGTAGAAATCATATGGACTGGCCAAGCAAGAAGCTCTTTTGAAGACATCAAGAAGGCTATCATGGAAGCTCCCACTCTGATTAGTCCAGACTATACCAATGGTTTCTACATCTACTCCTTTGCATCCTATGACACAGTGGCAGCTGTACTATTATAAAAAGATGATGAAGGTCTTGATCACCCAATTGCATTTTTCAGCAAGACATTGAGGGATGCTGAATTGAAGTATGATCCCATTGAGAAGTAGGCTTATGCTCTTATCAATTCATTGAAAACTTTCAGGATTTACATTCTACATGCAAAAGTCCTTGACTATGACCCTTCAATTGCTGTAAAGGATGTGTTGACTCAGCCTGACATTGATGGAAAGAGAGCTAAATGGATTGCCAAGCTCATCGAGTTTCACATAGAAGTAAATCCCACCAAGTTAATGAAAGGCCAAGGGATGGCCAAACTCATGGCTAAAGAAAACTGTGAACTTTTGGGGATGAATTTCACTTGTGTAAATTTAGCAAATTTGAAAATTGAAGTAGCAACAGAAGTAGTTCAAGACTAGAATGACATTCAACAAGTAGTTGACAACTTGTCCTCGTGTCAGTGGTACTCAAGTATTATTCATTACTTACAAAAATTAGAATTTCCTCCTGGTCTCACTCCAAATCAAGCACGAGCTCTTAAACTGAAGTCTATTAAATTTTGTGTAGTTGATAAACCGCTGTATTGGAAAGATCTGTCTGGTGTTTTGTTGAGATGTCTAGATCAAGAAGAATCAGTTCAAGTCATGCATCACTTTCATTCAAGCACATGTGGAGGCCATCATTACTAGAATACCACAACCCATAAGATTCTGAGGGATGGGTACTATTGGCCTATCCTTTTTGCTGATGTCTATACCTTTGTGAGAGCTTGTGACCAGTCCCAAAGATTTATAGGGAAGCAACAGCTCAGATCCTTTCCCCTTAGAGCTATTGTAGTGAATGGTCCTTTCCAACAATGGGGTCTAGATTTCATAGGTGAAATAAATCCCTCATTCAGTGGTCAGCATAAATGGATCCTAGTAGCCACAGACTACTTCACCAAGTGGACAGAGGCAGTACCCACCAAGAATGCAACTCATCAGGTCATCATGAAGTTTTTATATGAGAATATCTTTATCAGGTTTGGTTGCCCAGTAAGGCTAGTAATTGATAATGCACCAGATTTCAAAGACGAGGCATTGGTTAACATGTGTGAGTCAATGGGCATTCAGCTGGTGCATTCCACATCTCATTACCGTCAAGGCAATGGCCTGGCTGAGTCATCCAACAAAATCCTAGTCAGGATCATCAGAAAACTATTGGAGACAAATCAGAAAAGCTGGTATTCTAAACTGAAGTTTGCTTTATGGGTTGATAGGGTAACAGAAAAAATATCTATAGGGACTTCTCCCTTCAAATTAGTTTATGGTACTGAGGATAGTTTTCCCATTTAGCTAATTCTACCAGTAGCAAATTCTTCCAGGAGTAGCAAGATGAACCAAATGATATGGTGAGGAGGATGATGGATTTGGTGGAGTTGCAACAAGTTAGGGAACAAGTGATAGGAAAGTTATAATCTCATCAACATAAGATCAAGGTCATGTTTGATAAAAGGGTAAAAGTGGACAACTTTCAGGTTGGAGATTGGGTCCTCAAGTGGGATATTGTTAGGTAGGACAAGGGAAAACATGGAAAGTTTGACTCTCTGTGGATTGGCCCTTTTGTGATAGCTCAGATACAACAGAACAACACCTTCATTACAAAATATGGAAGGGGAGGAGGTGTTTGATGGCCCAGTAAATGGGCAATTTTTGAAACTCTGTTTTATCTGAGGCTCTGAGGCCTTGTTATTGTAAAATATTAGTTAGTAGGTTTTTTTTTCTTACAAAATAAACTCCATTCCCAATGGAACAATAGATGACAGTTTTAAATTCTTTAGTTGTTTTCCAGGAAAGGAATTCTGGTCTGGGGTTCTTGGGACCTCACAGGAAGGTTCCTATCCCTAAGTAGGAGCCATAGGTTATCTCCCAAAATAAATTTGTTTTTCAATAAGTTCACTCAAAATATTTATTTTTGATAGGATGAAACTTTCAAGTCATATTATGAAATATTTTAAGGTGACTAACAAATTGAGGATCTTTGGTATTTTGATATTTGATCAAATTGAAATTTTTTTAGCTTTCGGTGGCTTAGGCGAGTTTTCCAATAGCTCATTAGCCACCAAAAAGATCTGGTTTTGGTGGCTAACAGTTTAACGTAGGATCATGGTTATCCACCAAAATCTGGCTCGTTTGGTTATTTGTTAAAAGGGACTTTCAGTGGCTTAGGCAAGACTTTCAAACAGCTCATTAGCCATCGAAAAGGGTTGGTTTTGGCAATTTAGCAAGTGATCGAAGGAGGGCATTAACCACCAAAAGAAAATGAAATGCGTTGGGGAAAATTCAGTTTCAGTGGCTTAGGATAAAGTGTCGATGATTCATTAGCCACCAAAAGGCTTGCCTTTCGGTAGTTAAACAATGATATCCAAAAAGGATATAATCCGCCGAAAGTGTGTTTCACAAGACCATTTGGAAACAAAGTTTCAGTGGCTTGGGTGAACGTGTTTGCAGTTCATTAGCCATCAAAATTTGAGCTTTCGGCAGCTAGCAGACAAAACCCTGAATGCTCTTTACGACCAAAAAGGATGAAAGAGGAAACGGTTACCTATCCATCAAATCTAACCCATCAGCGCAAGCCAGGTCATGATTAGGCACAATAAACCACCGAAAGGATAGGGAAACCACATCAAGGTGTAAGCTAATGATTAAGAAGGTCATAATTTATCTGATGATGACCAATGTGATTCAAAACCCTAGTTTTCCCTCCATCTGTCCAACGAACTGCAGAAAATCTCCACTGAATATCAAGTTTGAATTAAAAATGATTGCTGGGCAAGTGGTCTCGAAGATATCACCAAAGGCCATCGTCCTCTTACCCAAGCACTTCTAAAGCAGTTAAAACCCTCATAATCAATGCCCTATACTCCATTACACTCCACCTTCGATTGCATGAATCCTCACCACTCAAAGCCACCTCTGAAAGTCAACCTGCTAACCTCTTCCACAAAACTTGAAATCAATTTTTTACAGGCACTCAAGAGCACATTCAACAAATGAAGAAAGGAGGGCCTGCTCTTAGGAAAGAATTAGGAGACATCAGCTACCTAGAAGCACATCCAGAAGTCTGCTAGTTCTTCAAAGATTCAAGATACTACAAATTTTGTGAGAAAGTTCAAGGTTCACACCAGTAGGTGGCTGAATCATTTTCCCTCTCTTTCGATGGCTCCAAGGCACTGATAGGTAAGGAGGAATTCATGGTGGATGAAACCCTAATTGCAGAGGTGAATGAACTCGCAAGAACTAGGGAGAAGTGGTTTAAAACCACCATTACAAAAGATGTGGAGTTCAGATCTTATTTGAAGCCTGAACACAGAGAGGTGGTGTGGAAGAAAAGTTTCCCATCCACCTGGCTAGAAGAGAGGTGGCAGCAATTACTAAAGGCCATTGTGGTATATAAAACTTGTGAAGGTAGATACAACAGGGCCATGATTTATCATTTCAAACTAATGAACCACTTCACAAGAAAGAGCCCACTGAATTTACCTTTCTACTTACATAGGAGCCTGGAAAAAATGGCACACCAGGTGAAGTCTAAGCCAACTAAGATCGCTGGAATATTGTCTCACCATGGCCTTATACAACTCCTTATCCAAGAATTGTTGAAGAGGAGAAATATGGCATGGACACATTTTTTGTTTTGGAATGGTTTTGAAACAAGCCTATAGCTAGAAGAAAAGGGAAAGTCTCCTTCGAAGAAATATAGCAACCCCAGGAGTGGAAAGAGGAAAAGAAGGGCTATCTCACCAACAACAGTAGAGCAACCTCCTTTCTCTTCTAAAACCAAGCAGGTTAAAAGAAACCTAGACTTCAGTGAAAAGGGCAAGGAAATCACAGCACATAGTGGAAACATTTTGAACCTGCCCTACTTAGATTCAGAAGAAGAAAGGGAGGAAGGTTTTGACCTAGCAGAGCAGGTGGTAGTAGAAAATGAAGAACTTCCATCACCCACACCAAAAGATCAGGATGAACCAGTGTAAAAAGCTTCCTCTAGCAACCCCACAGAACAGAAAGTAAACCAGTTGCTGAGACAAGTGTATGAGCTGGATGTTTTAGAAAGAGAGATAAAAGGGAATAATGCCATGTTGACCAAGAGGAATAAACAATTGCACAATTCTTTCCTAGAGATGAGAGGAATGTATATCTTGCTGAAAAGAAGAAACCTAAGATACATGAAGGACAACACCAGGTTGTACAGGATGATTAGGCTACTAAGGCTGGAGGTGAAGAATTCCAGACCATACCCTAGCACTCATTTTGCACTGGAAACCTTAGTTGAAGCAGTAGTAATCATTCAGAATCTAGAATCAAGCCAGGCTGCTACTAACCTTCCAAACATTGAGCAGGTTGAATAAAGGTCAGAAGATAAGCAACAAAAATTAAAAGCATAATTTTGGAGGCTGCTTAAAATTTTGCAAAAACAGGGCTTTCGGTGGCTTAGACAAACGCTAAAGCAATTCATTAGCCACCAAAAGCAATGCTTTTGGCAGCTAACAGACTCGACATTTTGATCCCTTAACCACTGAAAGCAGAAAGAGGCACATGATCAAATTTTGGCACAAAGGATTGGTTTTGGGCGAACATAACTAGCTCATGGATGAAGTATAAAGATGAAAGGCACTGAATAACACCATCAGGGAAGGTATGCTCCAATTTTATAGTTACATAAAGGAAGAAAGGGTCACAAACATTAACTGTCTAGCAAACGATGACTTATCTAGCAGAGGACCAGTTACAGTTTATTCCCAGTACTCACTACAGTCATCAAAAGATTCAAATGGTGAACGATTTTTACAAGTAGATAGACTAGTAGTTAAAATTAGGGTTTTTAACCTAATTCTGCAAAACAATTATTATGTCTATTTTTAGTAAATTGGATCCAATTTTTCAGGATCTGAATATTTTTGTAAAGGTTATAAAGCCTAAGACTTATGTTATAGAAAGGGTTCAACTTCGGGGACCTATAGACCATTACTATTGTCAAGCTTCTCATAGTGCTCATGACCTAATATAAGCTCTTTTGGTATCATATGTTCAGCTTCCATTTCTTGTCTGTTTCGTGCTTATGCTTGAATGTGTTGTTCAAGTTTATTCATGTTATTTGATGTCTGATAGCTGTCATCCTATCTGCATATTGATGATTTGAATTATAAGTACCTTCCTTGTCATGATTATCCATTTATATATATATATCTGTTTTATGTATGAATCTGCCAACATGATAAGTTTTGCATCTCTGCACCATATTATCAAACCTCTGAATAGTGGTAGTTAGAAGCCTTATCCTTGATTGATTTTCATGCATATATTGAGGGTGTGAGGTCCTCTAGGTCACCTAACTTGATCCAGTTAGAAAAACCATAAAAAAATTTAAGTTACCAGGAATCCTCGAGCTACAACCTAGAGGAGTTTTCTGGAGTGATAACAGGACGTATTGGTGGTTTACCCTATTGGGCTTCCACGTTAAAATTGTGTTCTATGTATTCTTGTTGTTATTTGTGTCTAATGATAGATCTAAAAGTGGTTAAAAGAGAAAAAAATTTAACAATACTAATTCACCCCCCCTTATTAGTATTGACCAATAAACCTACAAACACCCCCCTCAGTGGTGAACAACAACGTTTTCGCTCAAGACTTGACCACCTCTCTCTCATGAATATTTTTGCTCTATATGCATGGAATCTTATCTTGGCATTAACATTTTTTTTAATGGTGCACATGCATGCTCTTGTTGCATTGTGGAAAGAAAAGGGCATCGCTTTTCCTTAACAAACAACATGGATCCTGGAATCCAACCACCTATCCTTGTAATACTTACTCAAGTTGAAGAAATGCTCATTTGTCATGTCAACCCAATACTACAAGTTACCCATGCCCGTGGCAGACAATATAAATATTTCGGCCATACTATTAGCTTCCCCCAACACATTTGTAGCATTTCCACCTCCCTACCTAATTTAATTTCTCACCTTGACATCCTTGTTGTCCACGAATGCAATCCTACAAACAAGCCATATGAATTCTTTGTTAGCCGAGCACATGTTCTTGCTACTATAGATTACAAATTGTCAAATAATCCCTACTACAAGGATTTTCAAGTTAAGACAAATGCATTATCCTCTTTACCTATTCAATCAACAAGGATGAATTCCTTCAATTAAGGCTTATTTTCCTTGATTTTAGGGTCCCAAATTGCACATTTGAGTTATGGAGTGAATCTAGGGAGTTTATTCCAATGTTCAAGGAATCCATGGACCTCTTTTTTAGCTAGTATGAAATGGTTCCAACCTTATTTAGTAATTGTAGGGATTTGCATGCACATACAATGAGTTCCTTACACATCACTTGACCAAAACTAGTAATCGGGGAGCCTTGGGTCAGTGAAACTCGATCTAGGTGAGTTTTCTTTGCTAACTAAGGGTCCTTGAATATAGTTAAGGTTGACTAGACTCTCTTACACTATATGAGAAATTTGATTTGCCTCTTAACCTAATTCAAATTTCATTCATTTAAATAATGTTCACCTCCATTCATTCAAGTTATAGAATGCATCATTTTTTCTTCCTATCTACTTCTATTTTTTGTGTATTGATGTATGATAAATCATTTGTTACATGAGTAATTTCTTGTTAATTTGATTTTCATTGTATATCTCTTTAGTTTATGTGCCTATATCTATATATTCAAATATCATATTAAATGATGATGAATTGGTCCTTATCTCATATGGAGTGGTGCTGGAAGTTATGAAGGGGGGGGACTTTAATAAAACTATGATAGATAAAAGAATGTGTATGCATACTTTCCAATTATAATACAAAAATCAATCCAATGGTTCCAGGAATCGGGTTATATCTAAATGCTAGGAGGCGTTTCTAGAGCAATGATCAATGAGACCTATCAAATTTACAATAGAAAAAAACATACAAAACAAAAAATTATCATTCAAAAAGGTAATATTTCTAAACATACTTTTATATAATATGTATATACTACTAAAAATAATTCCTTTATTAATATAAATTATGTTTTATTTACTTTTCATATTAGTATAAAAATAGTTTATTGTCATTTCAATTTTCTAGGAAGATTATGAAAATACCAAAGGATGAACAATTTGATATTTGAAATATGTCAGTGAGGATGTCCAAAAAAATGTACAAGGAGGTGGTTAAATAAATGTACATAATTGAATTGCAAGATGACCCATTTTGACATCAACGCGCTTCAAATGTATGTAATCATTGATTTTATCTATTATGTACATATATTTAATTAATTTAGAACTAAATATTAATTTTCAATTGTTTTGTTGTAGAAAAGAAAAAAAAATAGAACCCATTTAGAACATAAGAAAGGACGATAAGAAAAAAAATGGTTGATAACAAAGTTTGCGAGTAATTGTGATTTCCTTGTAACAACTTAAGATTTCATATTTGTTATGATATTTATATTTTAGTTATTTTACAACAACCATCCTTGGATGTCTTCAAACATGTGCTAACATACAAACAAGAGCCATCAGAAGAATTGATTGACATTGGGTTAAGTATGGGTTGTGAGTATATGTTGGCGTATCAAAAACTAATTGTGTAACTTTTAAGTATCTATGTTGTTTTACTGCTCTCATTTTATAATTAATGGAATAACAAAAATCATTTGCATTAAATCTATGATTTGCGATGGAGTTTAAAACTCGCAGGAAACAAAGTATAGAGTGGAGCCAAGTACATAAGAGTTGTCCAGAGAAGGCATGAGATTTGGTTTTGAAAGAATCTGTATCATGTAGGACTAGATGCTTTCTATGTTACATTTTCAATTTACATTCATGTGTATTATCTATTTAATTTTCTTTATTCTCACCAATGTAGAAACACTTATTGCGCTATACTTTTAAGTTTGTAGATGGAAGATTAAGATGGGGAATGCAATCGAGGCAATCAACAAAAAATCTCCCAAATGACCCAAGTCATGTAAGTAGATTGAGCACTAACAACAGTTTGAGAAGATTGATGATCAATATAATTGTATGTTACTATACAAGTTGTTGTCTATTTTGAAATAATACGGTATGTGAAAATGAAACATTATGTATAATGTATTGGACATAGTATCTCAATTGAAAGAAAACAGGTTACCAATAAGTGTAACAATTACATATTGACATTTTAATTATTGTGGACCTTTATGTTTCCCCATTTTATATGACAAAGGACCTTTTATTCATATATAATAAAAATAAAGTTTTTTATTCTATTGCAATGCCCAATGTTGTTGTGAAATGTTTCATCATTGATTTAATATATGGATGACTACATATTATAATATACATGAAAACTGATGATTTTACAAATTAATCCAAACATCATATCCAAATGCAATAATTAAAATAAAATTTATATGAATACTATTATAAAAAAAATATTTCAATTTTTAATGAATAATGGAATTTAATATATATTATATATATTAGTGTGACATATTTGGTCATTGTTCACCAAAGAGAAAAATTATTACCAGTGTCTTTGATCATTTTAATTACTCTAGTTTGTTTAAGTAAATGTTACACTGACGTGTTTAAAAAAATGCTCGCATGTGAAACAAACTACTCATTGCATGCCCTGATGCATTTTTATTATTACACCCTAGTGCTTTCTATATCAGTGCATTGGTGCTCCAATATATTGTAACTACACCACGAAATGTAAAAATCAACAAATGTCAATGCCCCAGTCAAATTCACTTGCATTTTTTTCTTCACTTTTAGCATCATTGTGTTATAAGAGTTCATAAGCACCAGTGTTATGCTTTTTGATAAATCATCAGTGCATATAGTGTTATAAAGCATCGATGCCATTAAAATTTAGGTACACATCGGTGCTTGTATGTATTTAAATGCACCAGTTCATTTGGAATTTGTTAGAATCGATGCGCTTCTATCAATAAAGTACATCGAAGAAAAAACCTTCTCTAAAGGCTCCAAACATCGAGTTCTTTTTAGTTATAATAATTTTCCGTAAAAACCTCCACCAAATAATCTGATACCATTGGAAGAGGTTGTAGTAGAGGTCTTTTTAACAATTTTGGCTAATATTGTAACCCTAAAAATGTTCGCTATAACCTCCACTATAGGGTCTTTTCCTTGTAGTTTTAGTTTTTGTAGGCTTGTGCCAAGCAAAATCCACTAAAATAAATCAATGTCTTACTGGGATACCATAGTCAACTAAGGCTAGCAAAAGTAAATCGACGTCATCGAAACTTTAACTTGCTTGTGTTGGCACCATAGTTTTTGTGGGCATTTAATGTTATACTACAACCAATCAATTAGTTCTCGATCATATACCAAGACTTGGGAATTGCAAAAAATAGATTTTACTTGATTTGTTGGGTGTTGATTTTGAATTGATTGTATTTCTTACGAATTCTACCAATAGTTAGGGACTTGGCAATTATAAAAAAATGAATTTTCCTTGCTTACCATTATTTCATTAAAGTATACTTTGACTTTGAGTTGGGACAAATTCCTTATTTTCAAACGATTCCATGATAGAGAAATGGATTTTTCCTATAATTGATTCAACTTGAATTTTATTGTTGTACAAACATTTGATGAGTTATGGATTTCATTCTTCTTTTCAGAATTCAAGGTAAATAATTGACCATGTGAAAGTATTGATATATATGTTCTTTCTTATGAATTTTGTCCTATTCAATGAGTACAACATTCATGTTGTGTGATCTTATAGACAAATTTTTCACTACTACAAAAATTAATTTTTAGAGGTGGTAATTTTTTGCCTCAAAAAGTGGATTTGGAAAGGGTTTTAGCATTTGTGTTGATTTTGCAAAAAGAACCCCTAAAAGCACCGTCTCTAAATCTCAAGCCTTTTAGCAGAATATTTTGAAGAAATATAAATCTCCCCCAAATGTGACTTTAAGGGCATTTTTGAACCGCGACCAAAAAATGACTTTTGGCGGTGATTTGGAACCACCCCTGAAAGTGACTTTTTTGGGGGTAGTTCTGAACCGCTCCTAAAATTCCCTTTTTGGGGGTAGTTTTGAACCGCCCCTTATAAAAGTCACTTTTTAGGGGTGGTTTATATCACTTCAAAAACTGTTGCTAAAAGGATTGACTTTTAGCAATAATGCCCGTAGGACGGTTTGAAACCCACCTTGAAAAGTGTGTTTTAGAAGTGGTTTAGAACCCCCTCGATGGAAACTACAGGGGTAGTTTATATCTCTTCAAAAATTGTCACTAAAATGATTAACTTTTGGGGGTAGTATAGAACCTCCCTTGTGGTAACTAATGAGGATGGTTTAGAACTCTCCTCGTAGTAGATTTTGGGGCCAATTAGAAACCCATGTTGTAGAATATTATGAGGGAGATTTAGAACCCCCCTCATAGAAAATTACGAGCGAGGTTTAGAACCCCCCCCTCATAAAAACCTATGAGGGTGGTATTAAACCCTCATCATAGAAAATTACGATGATAGTTTAGAAACCCCCCTTGTAGCAACCTACGAGGCTGATGTAGATCCCCCCTCATAACAACCAATGAGGGAATTTTAGAACCACCCTTGTAGATACTTATGAGGCTGGTTAAGAACCCCCCTTGTAGAATCCTATCATGGTTGTTTAGAACCCCCCTCGTAACATATTGTGGATTCGGTTTAGAACCCACCTCATAGCAAGTTATGGATTCAGTGTGGAAGACCCCATAACAATATACGTGGATGGTTTTAAACCATCCTCATAGAAACCTACAAGGACAAATTGAAATCCCCTTCATAGAAACCTACGTGGGTGGTTTAAAACTCTACTCACAGAAACTTACGAAGGTGATTGAGAAGACCACTCATAGCAATTTGTATGTGTGTGGGTGTATAAATGCATACACGTATATTCATGTTTAATATTTTTCCTTAAAATTTATTTTACATTATTGATTTTAATTTGACTTGTTATATTTAAATATTATGGTAGACCCATTGTTTACATTCGTCACATCAACATTATGCATAAACACTATATATATCCCTTAATGAAATGCACCTCACTTATCATAAGTCATTATTACTATAATGAGAACAAAAAAAACATGGCATGACTTTCCCTGAAGAAGTTAAGCAATGATCCTCTTCATATGCATTAAGATTTGATAGACATGCAGATAGACTTAAAAAATATTCATTTTTTTGTTAAAAACATTTTTAATATGCACATCTTCATAAAATTTAACAATAGCATTCAAGTAAACAATATAGGCAACTAGTTGGTAGATGCACATTCAAAACAGTTAAGAGTATACAATTGTAATTTTCAGTTTCATATATACAAATTAAATGAGAATGGATAAATAAATCATAAATTGTAGTTATTTATCAATATCCAACCATGTTCCTTCATAATCTTGTCGAACATAATACATGCAATCATCACCTGTAGTTTCATCATCATTGCATTTTGTCCCTTCGAATTTTACAACACTTGATATATATGCATACCCAAATTGATATGTGTTACTATTTACAAATCCCTTTGGAGGGCATGTCAGAACTACATACCAATCATTATGTATAAGATCTTGTACATATAATACATGGTTTTCTTGTGATGCTAGAATAAATTGTTCATCTTTCACTTTGTCCCTACTTAAACATCTATTTAGATTCACCATTGTGAAACCAATTTTATTAACTTTCAAAGGGTACATCGGGTTTTTAGTTCCATTATGTAGAGACTACATGGTGTGTTTTTTTTAAGTTTAAAATTTAGCATTGGATCAGTGGTTAATCAAGATTTTAACTATGGATATGAATACTTTCAGGCTTGAGGAATACTTGATCACATTTTGAGTTGGCTATGATATTTAGTTGGTTTATCATTCCCTATTTGGAGACAGTTCATAGTGAAGCAACTTGGTTTTCTTATATTTTCAAGAGTATAAATGCTTTCTACCATATATGTATGGATTAGTATCCTTAAAATATTATTTTTCTCTAAATTTTAAATATTTTATGTATTTTTTAGTAAACCAAGTCATTAAATTCAAATTGTTCGATTCATTACTAATTTAGAGTCTGATACGGGGTTGACCCTCGACCGATTCTAAGTTCGATTTCAATTTTTAAAACCACAAAAATATTTATACCTTAAATATTTATATTTTTATAAATAATTATACCACACACACACACGTATATATATATTTATACCACAAATTCACAAAATGGTTCATGGAAGCTCAAAACACAAACTAAGGCATACACATCACATAATTTGAGATCCATATCATAAATGATACAATGAAAATACTCTTAATTATAGTAGTATTCTTCCACGAGTAATTGTAAGACTAAAACATCCACCAAAATCTCAGGGGAGAAATAGATCCTACCAAAAATGGGAATCCTAAAAATAGGTTGTGATGGAGCATCTAAAAGAAACCCAAGTCTTTCAAGATATGGTTGTCTCATTATGAATGCAAATGAGTAGAGGGGTTTCTGTTGGATATAAAGATAACCATAATGTAAGAAACTGGATGAAAACTATAACGGATTCTCTAGTGTTGTAATGGAGGGGGGATTTACTTGACTTTCAACTGAAATGTCCTAAGAGAAAAGAGATGAGGAAAACTAGCATCTAAGTGGCATGTATTCAAATATTTTCCACTAACAGTCAGTGAGAGAATCATTAATATTATTTATCAACAATAGCTACTAAAATTTTAAATTCTAGCCATGCCTAGTTATGTGTTGGCTAGACATTACAATTTAAAGGTACTTTGGATTCCAACCATAAATTGAAGTCTTCTTGCAATCTTCTCTGGTAATTAATGGCTCTATTTAGCAAAGGGAATTGACAAATGTGCATATAAATTAGAATAACCCATAGTATATTTTAATGTCTTGATATTTTACCAATCCTATATCTGCATCAATATATTTTGATTTCATTTCTATATAAATATATATGCACAATTTTAATCACATGTATAAAAAGAACAAGGAAAAAAATTACTTTTTGAACACTTTATTGAGATGCATACCTTTCAAATTAACCATAAGTTGCATGATTAAATATACTATGATACATAAGTTGCAAAACTAAAATTTCCAATATGAGATCACCATAAAAGTTATCCACCATTATCAAAAATTACACACAGTGAATCAAAAAAATCATCATGTTCATTGTCAAAGTCATCAGACCATCCTCCCATGAGTCCTCATAAGATTCTTCATCCATTACTAAAAAAAATGGATCTTTTAGCTTTGGGAATGATCTCTAAATCCTATCATGAAACTCAAGCAATTCAATTTCAATGCAATTGTTGGGGTGAAGTGCTACATCACCTAATATCATAGAGTTAAGGAATAAAAAACAAAAACAAATAGAAGGGAATGCAATTTGAAAAATATCATATCGAATACCAACCTCATCAGATGGTTTCCTTTTTCTAGATTTCGTCTTTAGAAACGTTTTTAAAGCTTGTCAAAATATGCAACCCCCACTCATGAATTTATTAGAAAAAAAATAACTTCAAAAAAACGTATAAACCTATGATTTATGCATGTTCTAATTTACTTGAATTTACTATAAGAACACATTGAAACTAGTTTGATTGTTCCAAATTTCCATTTGATCAAAACCACTCAAAATTGAGAAAATATAGCAGGTATTTAGTTGGGCTTTGTGAGGTAACCATAATTTTTATTGGGAAAATATAGCAGGTATTTAGTTGGTGTTGGTGAGGTAACCATAATTTTTATACCCAAAGAAGTAAATACAAGATACGATAATTTTATTAAAGTTTGACTACAAATATGTCAATGGGACTTCAAAATACAATGGTGCATAATATAAAGTGGGAGCAATAGATACCTTCCAAAATAACTGGGAAGTAGTAGAGGCCTTCATAACTCGAATTTTTGTTAGCATGGTAATTCCTAGTCCACATGGTGATTGTATGATGAATTACAACTTCTCTCTAGATCATTCCTATCAAATTGTTTCACTCTCTTCCATTGTGATGTGTTTGCATTATTACTTGTCATGTGGGTCTACCCATTTTGGCATTAATATTTATGTCATGGTTCACTGGTGGAATCCATCAAGGTTTGTTGCATTGTATTTTTACCATTTTTTAATAAATTCCATGTATGCTCATTCTTCCATCTCCAATAGGGCTTCTACATTTAATGGTTGGTAAGAAATGGTCAGTCTTGTTTCCCTCACTCCTTTCATTAAACTGCCTTATCTATTCTTTTTCGGCGGTGGCATTTGATGAGTAGTATGTGTTTTTATTCCTTTTCTTTCAACTCTGAATATCGGTATTTCATATATGCTGGTTGTTTGTGCTAGAAATTGTTCCTAGACTACCACAAGAACAAGCTCACACAATCTCAAACAGAAATAGAATAAAATTGGTTTTTAGGGTTTTGGTTTAAAACTTCATCAGCAAGGAGGTAATAAACATTCACAAGCTAATACAGAACTGAATCATGCACAAGTTAGATAAACTAGGGATTAAACACATCCCAATAAGCCATAAACATTACACATGAAATACTAATTTCACCCACACGCTACAAGCATTTACATGAATAAAACCTTTGAATAGGAAATGAAATTGTAGACTGAGTAATCAACCAGATCATAAATGAAAAGGCATGACAAGTAAAAGGGCTTATCAGTTTATATATAATCAATAACTGTCATCCATTTACATAAGATTTATAAGTGCTAGCTTGAGATATCAAAGCTCCAAAAGCCTCTCCATGAGTGAAAATTCCCCCCTAAAATTGTATGTTTGTCTTCCTTTTATCATTACAGAGGTAAAGTAGTTACATAACTACCTTCTAGGTTCAAATTTGAAACAATTACATCAAATAGTTACATGATAACTCAAAATATTTAAAGGCAATTAACCCAAAAATAGCAAATCGGATTTGGGGAAATTTGGCGAATTTCTAAAAAATTAGGTCTCAAAGATGCCTTCATATCTCTCGATTCGGGACATCTATGTAAACAATGAGAGATTTTTTTTAAATGAGTCTGTTATGAACAAAAAAAATTCTTGGTTTTTAAAAAATACCCCTTCTATTGATCAGAATATGTGCTAGAAATTTGTGACTAAAATAGGAAATTATTAAATAATTCAAACACTGAAAATAGGCCACAAATATGAATTCGAATCTCTCAATTGATAACAGTTGTTACAAAAATGAGAGAGGTTTTTCTAGATTATTCTGTTGTGGACAAAAAATGATTTTGTCTTTCCAGAATTCGTTTCCATCACCTCATAATATGCTCCCAATGATAATGACAAAAACAGGAAAAGCAGAGCTGCTACAGGAATCTCCTCATGAAAATATTTGATAAAGGACTAAAAAATGAGGGTTAGATTATAAAGAAAAACTTGGAATAAACTTTTATTATAAGTTTTTGAAAGCTTAAATATATATATATTAACTAATAAGCCCAAAAGACAAACCTTAAAAATAAAATAATGAAATAATTCAACTAGTAAAAGCATTGAATCCAACAAAAATTACTGATTGTAAAAAATTCTTAAAATCATTTTAAACCAATGGTTGAAAATTAGGACAAAAAGAATAGATAAACTAAGAACAAGATCTAGTTATAACATCTGGCTCTTGTTGTGGGATGAATTCCTCCTTGTGAGGCTTCAAGATTCTGTAGACCTTGTGCCTTATTCATTGGGTGATGTATTCATTTACCAAATCTCTACAACTTTCTCAAACTCTGAACACATACCTCTGAAATGAAAAAATACAACTACAAACCAACATGCTGAAAAGAATCTACATGCTCGTATATCAAG
>LPNX010516233.1:0-15868 GCA_001517045.1 Pseudotsuga menziesii | reverse complement strand
CTAATCGGAGGAAACAACCCAATCAAGTGTAATCATACTTCCAGTGAAGCCAAGAAACCATTTGACTAAGAATCATAATTCCATGCATGGTACTATTTGATTAGACCCACAAAAGATGTTATAAATGAAATAAAGAGTCTGTAGGAAGCTGATACTTATGACTGGAACTAGGAAGTATGCCAAAATTTGGAGCATTAGAAACATTTGAAAAATACAACTCCATCCAAGAAGCCACGGGATCATGAAACTCATGCAAAATTATTCCTTCATGTTGTTAAAAAAGAATGGACTGCAAATGGGTGTCCTCAATTCTCAATACTCCATGAGATAATGCAATAAGAGAAAAATATATAAAATATTTGACTCTGTTGAGCTCATCCTATTTTATATCTTCCACTAACCCAAGCTGACTGATTTTTGAAGAGTGTTGCTTTACTAATGAGGACTGAAAGAATGGCTATAGTATTTCTTTATATCCATTAAAAAATGGCATTTTTTCATAATGGTTTTGAGCAGCAAAGTTATCATGGTCATGGATATTAGACACATCTAATATTACATTCAAAGTATCTACAATCTAGCTGCTATCAATTTGAGAGTCAAAGCAATTCAGAATTTTTTCTTGTTCAATAAAAAAATTGGAATATAATTCACCTATAATCGGTTTTTGCTGATAATGAAATATCTGATTTAAAACTTCAATGTCTTCATTATATTCATCATAAAGTGAATCATTCTATTCCTCTCCATTGATGTTCTTTTTAAACTTTGGCTCAAGAATGGAAACCAAGGGCTCTTCAAACTGCTTCTCGACCTTTAAAAAAAACCCTTGACCAAAACTTGAACAAATAAAATTATGAAAGTGACCATAAGTCACAAATGGCAGCTTATTTCTTATATCAATATTAAGAAGTTGAAGAGAAGCAACTTCTTCTTCATAATATGATAATCTCATAGCAGGAGCTAGAAATTTCTACTATAATCTACTAAAAGTATATTATCATCTAAAACGTCAACAAACTGATATGAAGAATCAACACAAGCGTCATTTATATCCTTGTTCATATGAAAATCTAAAAATGATGAAGAAAACTGTCTTAAAACTGAATGATACCTATGTTCTTCTTCCTGTTCATAATCTTGTATATCTTCAAGATGAGCCTGATCTCTAAGCATTTTACAAGCTCAGATGTTCTCTTCCACTCATTTTGCATCCTCACACAATTGTTTTAAAGATGGTGATTTCCTTTCTAACGGGAAAAAGACAAGATCTAAATGTTGAGCGATAACATAATATACCATAGCAAGTTTTTCCAAAGGTCTGATCTCCGTGGGAATACTGATATAAAAACTTTGAAACCTCCAATTAAATTTAGTAATTGGATCATTATTCTCCCTTTTCAAACTATAAAATTCAGAAAGAAATTGATCATAAGATTTATTCTTACCCCAATACTTCAAAAATACATCATGTAACTCTTCCCATGATCCAATTGAATCAGCTTTTAAATTTCGGAACCAAAACCCAGCATCTCCAACAAAGGATTTCGAAAATAACCTCATAACAACATCCTCATGCATGATTTCAAAATTATCAATGAAATTATGAAAAGATCCTAAATGCTTCTTTGTCGTAATATGGTCTTTTCCAGTAAAATGGGGAAGATATTCAACAAAGTAGGAAGGGTAAGGATGTAAGAGAGATGGCATCCTAATAGGTTTAAACATCTTCTATCTAAGTCTAGACTAAAAATCTGTGAGTTGAAAATGAGGCTCAACAAACTGTTCGCAAGTTTTGGAAGTTATGGTAGAAGGTAATGGATCAACTTTATTCTCTACAAGATGACCAAAATAATCAAGTTCAAGAGATATGGGTATATGTATATCATGTTGCACATGTATTTCAAATGAAGGAATAGGATCAACATCGATAAAACAAGAAGAATGCAGACTTTCTTCTTCCAAAGAGGAATATGTACCTGAAGGTTTATGATCATCGAAATAAACAAAACAAAAAATAATTCTTTTGACATGCAATGGGAAAGATAGGAAAGAACTGATGAATAAGAACAAAACCTCATGGAGGAAAGTAACAAGCTCATACCCAGTCTTTCCATTTGGCTTCTTCATTTTTCTGTCAACAAAATTCTCCTTGCAGTGGAATCTTTAATCGTGGAGTCACCAGGAAGATGATTGTAGTCTATCTCTATGTCCTTCTCTTGTCTATCATCAAGAGTCAGATCTGTGTCATTGTGGTTCTTCCCGGATAAAATAATCTTGATTTCCATCCCCGAAAAGGTGCCAAAGATGTTTGTGTTAGAAATTGTTCCTAGACTATCACAAGAACAAGCTGGCACAATCTCAAATAGAAATAGAACAAAATTGGTTTTCAGGGTTTTGGTTTAAAACGTCATCAGCAAGAAGGTAATAAACATTCAAAAGCTAATATAGAAATGAATCATGCACAAGTTAGATAAAATGGGGATTAAACACATCCCAATAATCCATAAACATTACACATGAAATACTAATTTCACCCACACGATACATGCATTTACATGAATAAAACCTTTAAACAGGAAATGAAATTGCAGAGTGACTAATCAACCAGATCATAAATGAAAAAGCATGATAGGTAAAAGGGCTTATCAGTTTATATATAATCAATAACATTCATCCACTTACATAAGAGTTATGAGTGCTAGCTTGAGATATCAAGGCTTCAAAAGCCTCTCCTTGAGGGAAAATTCCCCCCTAAAACTGTATGTTTGTCTTCCTTTTATCATTACAAAGGTAAATTAGTTCCATAACTACCTTCTAGGTCGAAATTTGAAACATTTACATCAATTAGTTACATGATAACTCAAAATCTTTAAAGACAATTAACCCAAAAATAACAAATCGGATTTGGGGAAATTTGGCGAATTTCTAAAAATTTGGGTCTCAAAGATGCCTTCATATCTCTCGATTCGGGACACCTGTGCAAAAAATGAGAGAGTTTTTTTTAAATGAGTCTGTTATGAACAAAAAACTCTCTTGGTTTAAAAAAAATCCCCCTTCAATTGATTGGAATACGTGCTGGAAATTTGTGACTAAAACAAGAAATTATTAAATAATTCAAACCCTGAAAATAGGCCACAAAGATGAATTCGAATCTCTAAAACGATAATAGCTGTTGCAAAATTGAGAGAGGTTTTTGTATATGATTCTATTGTGGACAAAAACCTTTTTTAGGTTTCCAGAATTCGTTTCCATCACCTCGTAATATGCTCCCAATTATAGTGACAAAAACAGGAAAAACAGAGCTGCTACAGGAATCTCCTCATGAAAATATTTGACAAAGGACTAAAAAATGAGGTTTAGATTGTAAAGAAAAACTTGGAATAAACTTTTATTATAAGTTTTTGAAAGCTTAAAGATATACATATTAACTAATAAGCCCAAAAGACAAACCTTAAAACTAAAATAATGAAATAATTCAACCATTAAAAGCATTAAATCCAACAAAAATTACTGATTGTCAAAAATTCTTAAAATCAACATAAAATGTAAAATAATTCTAAACCAACGGTTGAAAATTAGGACAAAAAGAACAGATAAACTAAGAACGATCTAGTTATAACACTAGCTACAGAGATGATAAGGCACATCGCTTTTTTTTTGTCCTAATATGTTGACCCTTAGGTTGAAGGTCTATGACAAGACCATCCTACATGCCCTTTCATAATACTACGTAGTTCTTCCACTAAGTTATCGCAGACAGACTTTGAATTCAATATATTGACTTGCTATCATTAGAATCTATATGAGTTTTTTCTCCAATTGGAATCTAAACTATTTAGATTGGAGGAAGCCTATTTAAATTGGAATCTAAACTATTTAGGTTGGGGAAAGCCTATTTTGGAACATTTAGATTGGGCTAGCTATGCTAAGAGAAAGGGAAATATTTTTGGTAACTATATTATTTAAGTTGATGGAGAAGGATATTCCATACTAGTCAACATGGGTGAGCCAAGTTGACCTTCCATATGAAATTCATTATAAACATAATGATGCAAGGGCACTCCTTTAGTCACTACCTCCATCCAATGATATGTTTGATTTCAACTCATGCTCGCACAAACATTGAAAGACCGTCGGGAGGGTCAAATAGACTCTATTTTGAAAAACCAAATGTGGGTGTGTCCGACATAATGAGTTGAAATCAATGATATTAAAACATTAATGTGATGACTCCCATATCGAGAAATGACAAACATCCATAACACAACACTATTTAGACTATGGCGACACAGAGATATAACCTGGAAGATATACCAAAGTGATCAAACAGAAGTGAAAATGAATAAATGAGGTTTGTACATGACAAGCACATTTTTTTACACAACGACATATATGAAATTATTTTGCAAAACGTTCTGTAGGTTTTCCTTGGGCATCATTCTTTGACCTCTTTGGAATCATGTTGATGTTGAGCATTAACATAATATTGTTGTAGATTAACTAGACCTATAGTACCTTCTTGTACTATTGCTATTGCACCTAGAGGAACCTATAAGATATTATTGTAACTGCACCTACTATGACTTGCAATAAAAAAAACACTAAATTTGTAATAAGAACAAATATGGTTAACTAATCAAAATAAAAGACCAAGTATTTCACAAATCTTCCCATATTTTCACAACAAAATTTTAGTCAAGCTTTTCACTGTTGGGAATCATATTACATACCCTTATGTGTTAAGTTCAATGGTATTCAAGAGGCATTGAAGGCTTCAAAGTGAATTTTTGCACTGTCAAAGCCTAATTCCAACTTCAGGTTCATTGAACCATCACACTAGAGAAGATGTAGCATTGCTTCAATGAAAGTTATACGAGTGACCATATACCATTCAAAAATACTATTTGAAACCACCTGTTTATCAAAACATAAAAAAAAATGGAAAAACAAAAATAACATTCAGTTACACATGGGATTTTCCACAAAAAGGAGATACCTATCAATCTTACAGCATCCCAAAACCTATTCTGATGCAATTAGATATAACAATCCATATATAAGGTAGGATAGGATATTTTCATAAATAAAGGCTCAATTGAAGTTGGTAACAAAGTGGATATGATGGTTCCCCTTGCCTATGCAAGGAGTAGAAGCTTGAGCATTCAAGCTTTGGACCAATAACTATCTTTTGTTCACTAGTAAAACAAGATTCATTTTTGAAAGAAAAAGAAGTATCAATATAGTCTTCAAAGATTACAAGTTTGCGCCAATTTTCTATGGGAGAGTTGAGCTTTCTCATGGTATTGAATACTGGTATCACTAATGATAGTCCCATGTAGGCCAATGGTATAGCCAAAATCCAAGTTAATTAACTGTGGCCCACTTGGGGTCTAGGAGTGATATATGTGACAACTCCCATGAACTCCACAAATCCTATGGCTTCTCTTGTATCCATGTCAACTCCAACTCTTCTTCCACTTCCTCCTCCTGGACATATTGCATCTCTTGAGCCTCTTTCCCCTTCTTTGGTTACTTCATAGCACTCTCTTTTGATTGTTTCTTGGCTCTTACTACAACCTTGTTAAATCTCTACCAATTGTTACATCGAAGAAATGGGTAGACATGAATGAAACCAAAAGCAATTGGGATTCTATGAATACTTGAATTCTTATGAGCCAAATGCAGAGTTTAGATTATGGTTGTTAGGATTCTAGCTCCATCCCTAGTCCTCAAATATTAAGAGCAACTAGAAAGGACCAAATACATGGATTGGATATTCAATATTTTCATTGTGGATATTGGTTTCATCATAAAATCCTTTCTAAACACAATTCCCTTCCATGCATAGAACCCTGACCTCATTATTAGACAACATATGCAATTATTATGTGGCCATACTAGTTCATTGGTATTCCTTGTTCATTGATCTTTTCCTGTGATAGATGGACGAATACTTGAATTTTTCTCACCCTTGATATCTAGTTCCTGTTATCTTCACTCCTTATATAATGATCCAAAGTCATTTGATATGTTTTTTTTCTTTTTCTTCGTCACCTCATCTACCAAAGCAGTTCTGAGCTCATTACTCAGAACATATTCAACGAGAAATATAGCACTAAAAAATCATTTTGCATTAGTTGTTTTGGGTTTGGTTTCAAGATTATCATAATCAATTATTGCGTTTTAGTTTTTGTTGATAATATCATAATCAATGATGAAATTTCATTTTACTTTGGTTTTTATTTGTAATAAAAATTATCCTCCCAACCTCTAGTATAGAGTTTTTTTTAAGTTTTTTACCCTTTATCATCTCCCTCTTAAAAAAATGAGGTAAGGGTTTTATGTAGGTGATTGCTTCAAGTTTTATAGTCTAGTTGGAAAAAATGGTTTTGTAATAAAAATGGGCTCGGAAATCAGTTTCAGTCATTGGGATGCTCATTTTCAAGCTCAGAGCACCATGTAAACCCATAGACCCACTTTTTCTAAGTTTTGAGTGATTTTTCCATCACTCCTGGGTCAAAAAACCCTAAAAATCAAATATTGATTATTTAATTATTAAATTAATTAAATAATGGAGAAAATTCAAAATCCTAAATAATTGGGATTTGCTCCGATTTGACTGAAATCAGTCTCATCGGCTTGGGATTGACTGGATCTGACCATTCCTTGACATAAGGAGCTGATCTGGGCTGAATAGAGATTACACTATTGCATGCAATCTTTGGAATTATACCCTCTCTCTCTCCTCCACACGTTTGGGCTCATCTGGATGAGTTTTGGTAGATGCTTCAGTTAGCGGGTTGAGGTGTCAGTCAAATCAACTCTTCGATTGACTGTTGCACTTAGTGAGACTCATATCAGGCTTAGTTAGACATAGATTAGGCCCAGATTGACTTCAGATGTAGCTGCAGTCTCTCTCTCCTTGGGAATTGCACCCCCCTGGGCTAGATTTCCAGTTTTTGTTATAAATAAAGCTCAGTTTTCCTCTTCCAAGCTAGTTAGAGCTGGATTGAAGAGCTATTGCTATTGTATTATGTACTATTTTTGGAATAAATAAGATTTGGAGGCAAGAGCTATGGTGTAATTCTTTTCATGTGTGGATGGTGATTGTCAAGTGCTTATGAGGTATAATCTGTATTATTGATCTTTGCTTTTTGTTGGTTAATTGTTGTCCTTGAAGGAGAGAGCTCCCTCTTGTTAGGGTAAGAGATCATTCTAGTTTGATTTGTGCTCTTACTGTTCACTTGTTTCATATCTCTTGTAGTTGCATGTATTGTAAGTTTAATTGTATGCTTTCTAATTGTCTTTTTCCAACAACACCTATGTTTTAACCATCTGTTTGTGCAAGGATTTCTAAGTTGTAGGTGATCTCACTTGTAGAAGGGGTTGAACTAGTTTGCATCTTCCTCATCTTCAGAATATTTTGGAGGACATATTCCCTCGGTGTTCCACTAAAGTAGACTCCAAAGCTCAACATTCCCAGGATTCCAGCACTCTTTCTCTCTCTTCCTCTTTCTAAAAATCAAAATTTTACCTGGTTACTTTGTTTAAAAGATTTGATATTATTCATATCTATTATATTAAATTAAAACTTAACATAGATCTATTGTATCAAGGCTCATAATCTAGATCTCACTCCTAAAAATTTTCATAAAGCATTCTAGATCTAGTTTAAGGAAATCGTCCATTTTGCATGGTAATTTGAAGAGAATCCGTAGTTTGCATGAATTAGATTTCTATTTTTTGTTTTAAAAGATAAAATCCAGAAATCAGTGCATATAACATTGTCTTCCCCAAAGGAAAGCCAATATCCCAAGGAAAGCTTGCTTTCCTTGGTTCCTTTTTTACCGTTTTAACTAGTTTTAACTAGTTTTAACTTAGTTTTTTTTGTGTTAAAGTAGGCTGACCCAAAGGTACTTTCAAAGTGATTTTGGGAATATTTCATCCTAATAATCTCACTATATTTTAGAAGCAATAACATAAAAAGTATAATCCGTTGTTCGAAAGTGGCTTTTGGGTCATCCGAATCCCCCAGGGGTCTCCCTTTTGACTGTAATTATAATTTTGGGCAATTTGTAAGATCTTGGTTTCATCTTGATAAGAACCAAGAGGATTCAGATAATTTTACTGATATTTTAACAGCAGATAATAAAAATTTTCTCTGAATAGGCTCTTTCGAGCCCATTCCCCATCCCCCCTAGGGGGATTCGCACTTTTTTTGTCGTTTTTTGCATTTTCTTATTTTTGTGCACTCTAGATTAGTTTCATTGATGCATAATAACATTCTTTGATTAATTTATCATATATTCCATATTACAGTATCAAAGTAACTTTAATACTTACCCCACGACTTCCCGATTGACCTGAAAGGGAAAGAGATGCGTGGTAGGACTAATTAGAAAACTTGTGTTTTGTTTCTTTTTTACTGCTTATCATTAATTTTTGCAAGTAATTGTTCTAAAATCAACCCCCTCCTTGATTCCCTGATTGAGGTCCACATGGACCAAAGGAGGTTCCTGGAGGGTTTTTCTTTCTAAGAAAACACATCCCTTAAAACTCACTAAAATTGACAAGACTCCGGTGTGTATGCTTTGCACTTGGCTGTGGTTCATTTGATCAGTCAAGCTGCAACAAAAGCAATCTTAGTGACTAGTTTAATTAGGTGGCACCTTCCCCAATTAACCACCATCAGGCGAAAATCCAACACCTTGATCAAACCGTAAACGGTGGAAAAATACCCAAAGGAAGTGGGAACTCCTGGAAAGGGACCTCGAGGCGTCGATCTCTGTTACACCTTCGGGTGTATTATGAACACAGTCTCAGAGACTCCATTCATCCCACACATTCCTTGCAGGTGGCCGTGAAGGTTTATTTTTGAACATACTCCAAGTACCCCTCGAGTATATCTGGAGTCCCCCTTCGCCTAATTTTAATCCACTCATATTTCACATTAACTTAAAACGTACAAAGAGGTAATTTCAAAACATTCACTCCAAGCACATGCAAGTAATTTGATTATTTTATGAGTCCATTTTAAGGCACTGGCTATTTTCTTTCGATATATGTGAATTGTATATCAGCATTGTGCTTACGTGTGCTCATTTTTTCATCTTGTCATATTTGGTCATTTATGGTTAATTCAAAACTCCTAAACAACTTATTCCATTTAACATAATCATACTAAAGTAATCTGCCTTAGTAACTTAATAGGGTCTACCCCCTTGGCTTCGTTAGGAGTTGAGCCTAAACGAAGGAGTCAAGAACAAGGTGATAGCCTTGACTCGAGACTTGCCCCCAAGGACACACCTAGTGGCTTGAATATTTCTGCCATGTTCCCTACCCCAGGTGTGTGAAAGGCAGAAACAACGAGTGTTCCCATAATTTATGAGATTTGGCCAAATTTTTGTGACATTTGATGATGAAAAAAAGTTAAGTATGCACCCTCCATTTATAAATTCAAATGTTCAACGGCTTAGCCAAGAGAATTGGTTGTGGAGATGCACTAATTGTCCCATAGCTAACCTTTAAGTATGGCACACAGACATCGAGTTAGAAAAACACACAATAAAAAAAAATATCATCCCTAGTTGCCTAGTATACACATGGTATAAATGAGCCATTGCAAGAACCATGTTTGAAACTAGAATCATAGAACCTTAATATGTGAGTGTGACAAGTAGACAACTTAGACACCAATTAGAGGGCGTTCCATGTAAACTAAGTTGGCATCTAAGACCTCAATGGTTTTGGATCCTACATATTTGTACTAAATCTTGAGTCCCTACATATTTTTTCATTAAACTCCACATACTTTTAAATCATATTAATGTTAATATCTCAATCCCACATTTAGAATCAAAATGAATTATGGAAATCCAAGTACACAAAATCATGCTTCTATCCTATACAAAGCCAAGTACTCATTGATGTACAACATCTAGTACAAATCAAACATCAAAGGACAAGAAACACTACAACAAAATCCTGTGATTAGAGTCTGTTTTTGCTTCCTTTTTTATGTCTAGACCATCTTTCAGTGTATTTTTCTTCATTTTTTGGACAAAATGGTGCAATTTCATGGGTTGTGCTATTTTAGGCGTTTTTTGCATCCTTTTTTCTAAATATGGTGCAAATTACAGCGTAATTTGCACCGGATTGTGCACCTGGTTATGCACCAAATTTTGCATCAGGTTTTGTGACAAGTTTTGAGCCTAGTTTTGCACCTAATTTTGCACCTAGTTTGTACATCTACTCTTGTTGTGCCCCCTTTTATGTCCATGTTTGCCTCAACTTTTACACCCATGTTTTCATCCACTTTTACATCCACTTCTGCTTCTTTTTTTGCATCCCTTCGTGTGCCAAATTTTGCATCAAAATTTACATCCTGTTTTGAGTCTAGTTTTGCATCTAGTTTTGTTTCAGCCACTTTTGCATCCACTTTTGCATCCATCTTTTTGTCCACTTTTGCACCCACATTTTCATCCCTTTTTGCATCCCATTTTGCATCCATGTTTACATCCTTTTTTGCATCTACTATTGCATCCACTTTTGTATCCACTTTTGTTGCATCCCAATTCACACCCATTTTTGCGCCTACTTTTACAACCACTTTTGCTTCAACTTTTGCATCCACGTTTGCATTTTTTTTGCATCCAATTTTACATCAGTTATTGCATCCCTTTATGCATCCACTTTTGCATCAGCTTTTTCGTTGGGTGTTACGACTACTTTTGCATCTACTTTTGTTGCATCCACTTTTTTCATCATGTTTTGCTTCCATGATTGCATCATTTTTTGCATCCACTTTTGCATCACCTTTTGCATCCATTTTTGGTGCACCCCATTATGCACCCACTTTTGCGCCTACTTTTGTTGCATCCATGTTTGCATCCTTTTTTGCATCCATATTTTTATCCACTTTGGCATCCATTTTTACACCTAGATGTTGAGGATGACAATGAGGATAATGATTATGATATTGAGGATAGCTACGATGATGATGATAATGTTGTTGGTAATGAGGATAACCATGGTCCAATGATGATGATGATGATGATGATGATGATGATGAGCATAATGACAATGACGACATTGACAATGATTATGATGGCAATGAAATGAATAATGATGATGGTGATGATGACAATGATAATGATGATGAATACAGTGAGAATGATGACGTTGATAATCTTAAAAAATAAGTTGTTATTTGTCATGCATAAATCGTATGTGTCCTCCCTGACCCTTTTCCACTAATCACATATTTGGGGCATATGCTATTTCTTATGCCAAAGGCAATGATGAATAACTGATGAAAATGTCAATAATCATGATGATGATGATGTCAAGGAAAATGGTGATGATGATGACATGAATGATGATAATGTCGATGATGATGACTATTGTGATAATCATGGTGACAATGACAAATATGACGATCATCATCATCATCATCATCATCATCATTTCCATCATCATCATCATCAAAAACATCATCACTATCATCGTCATCTAGTTCATCATCGTCATCATTTAAATCATATGGGATATGTTTACCATTTAAAGCATGCATAACAAGTGGGATATGGTTACAATTTTAAACATGCATAAATTATAACTATGATTGAGCACATTTTAATCTTGGAGCTTGTAGTGAAACTGGGTTTGTTTACCTCTACCAGCACTTTCTTATAAGGATCATCATCATCATTTCTCATGTCATTCTCATTGTCATCATAATTGTCATTCTCATCATTACTATCACCATCATCATCATCATCATATAATCACATAATTTTCAACTTCATCGTCATTTCCATCGTTTTCATCATCATTCATCTCATCATCATCATCATCGTCGTCTTCATCATCTTCATCATTGTCATTGTCATCATCAACAACAACAATGTCATCATCATCATCATATAATCACATAATAGTGAATGTCATTATCATCAAATCAATTACATTTATTGTGTCCACATTAGCACCCCAAATTAGTTACATTTATATTCTCCTTATGCTAGGTTATATAGGTGCAAAACCAGGTGGCTTATATCATGATGATGCTAAAATGGACACAAATTGCATCCACTTTAACATCCCACATAAATTACATTTAAAAATTATACTTGTGCTAGATTCATGTCTAGGTGAAAAAATAGGCACATTATATAAAGATGTTGCTAGAGTGGAAAAAATATTATTTGATGAATAAAGGTGACAACAAAATCAAGGTTTCCTATATTTGGCATCTTACTTTTCATTTCCTATTGTATAGTTAATCAAAAGTATTTTGATTTGGAGGGTAGTTGTGAATCACATAATCTAATTGAAATCCCATTTGAACATCTATATGAATACTACATGGATTATATATATATGTTTAAGTGAATCATATTTGTTTTAAAGGTGAGCTTATACATAAACTAATCAAAGGTTTTTGCTACAGTGTAGTTTACATACATTTGTGTTAACAAATTCCTTCAACTACACAAGTTATATTTGCATGTACATGTATATGACAACTTCTACAATATACATATATAACCTTTTTAAATTCTCGATGAATAACTTCATATCACTTCTAACCATTATCAACCAATAGATGAAACTAACCACCATAACTATTATCCAATTAATTCTTGTTATTTTTGGACACCAAGTCATATTAACTTATAAACATTTCAAGGACATTGCACTAGGTGAGATGGCATTCATTGCAAGTGGATCTAGGATTAATTACACTAGGATTCCTTGCACTTAGAATTTATTTAACAGTTGATACAAGGTAGAGCCATGCTTTGACACAAGGGACCCAAACCCTACTTCATACCCTTAGGCCCTAAGTCCAACTTGTGAGCTCAAATTGTCAATCAATGTTGTGCCTACACACAAATATCAAATAACACATTCAATTCTCTCAAATGCTACGCTTAATAGAAAGTGTACATAATATTGCAAGAGAGTGCTCTTAGGCCTTTTGTTTCTATTCCAAAAGCACATTTTGAAGGAAAGCGTGATGGGAGCCTAATCTCAACATTTGAATTTGCAGCCCATACAAAATTTCCAAAGACATAATGACTATATGTGATTTCCACCATGTCGGGCCTTTATTGTCCATATGAACTCTCACATTCACAATTTTTTATTCACCTATTATATTTGTTAGGGGCTGTATATATGTTTTTATGGCTTAAAACCATGCTTCCAACTTGACTCCATTCAAAATGCCATCAAAGTGTGGAATACTAATCTTCATCTAGCTTGATAGTTAGGTGATGAATAGAGTTTTCTTGTGGGGAAATGGTATTTGAGGATTCTATTTCCCAAAATAATATAATGGAAGTCGGAACATAAACATCACATCATGCATAAGTTTTGCTTGGAATTTCTATGGATGTTCAATGTGTCATGCAATTCTTATGCTAGAAGCTAGATGGTATTTAGCATGCTCTAGAAATCCCATGGAGTTTCTTTGTCATATAAATATATCTATGCAATTGTGTTTGTCAAAATGGGGTTGTGTTGTTATCTCCATCAAAGTTAAAATTTTTCAATAATTGTGAAAACACTTTGAGCCATGTGAATGCCTAGAGAATCTCTGTGAAAATAAATACCCTATTTATTGCTTCTTACGAAAAGGAGCTTACATATAATGGAAAAGCATTTCTATCCAAGTATCAAGTCTAAAATATAGCAATTACTTATTATGTATATTGAATCTGTTAGGGAAAATATAACTAAGAATGTACATTTATTTAATCTTAATAGGTTCAAAAAGTCAAAGTTAATTAATATAAATCAAGTCATATGTATCATGGTCTTATATTTAAATGACTATAAGATTTAAACTTGGGAATGAGGACTATCATTATTCATATCCATCACTACTCCATAAAATATTTTGAGCATAGAGGAAAGTAACACAGTCTTAACAACTTCAATCGAATGGTGAAGATGTGTGGAGTGTCCACTTGAAACTCATGTTTAAATCCCTACACAGTGATAATGCAAAAGATCAAACACAATCTTGATACACTATGAAAACACTCATGCTCAAATATTCTTAACTTACTACTCGATTAAAAATGAGGAAAAAATATAAAAGTATTGTGAATTTAGGATAGCAAATTGTAGACAAAATTTAAGAAGGAAGGAAAAATGAACTCAAAGAAAGAAGAAAAGAGTTATGATGCATCATGTGATGAATGTTTCAAATCAATTTAGACAAATGTTGTTTCTTTAATACCTGAGATCCATCAATGATGTAGATTCTCTTCTTCCCTAAATGTAAAAAATGATGTTAAATAAGAGTAGATTTTTGTGACTTTAAATAAGAATAGATTTTTTGTTGCTTTCAAAATCATCTAAATAAACACCAGGATGTATACATGGATATGTTCATTTGGTTGACATGGGAAAGGGATCCCACAAGGCCCATGGCTATGATTATGGTGAACAGTAGGCAAACGAGAGAATTAAATGTTACTTATGGGATTTCTACAAAATCTAACTCTGTTCTTACATTTTATATCTAACTATATCTATTGGTAATTCAATAAAACTAGAATTTCAATATGTTCATGATAGACTTAAGTTTATCATTATATATAGCTAATTAGACTAACAACTCCCTAAGATTTTTAGAATTAAAAACTTTCCTTCCCTTTCAAATTTATTGAACTAACTACTCTTTAATGTATTTAGAATAAAAGCATTTCTTTCTTTTTCAAAAAAATAATAATTACATTTTCCACGAAAACCACATCACCAATATTTAAAATCAACTTTCCATCTTCAATATCTAAACTTAAAGGCCCACCATCATCACTACTTCCTTTAGATTATACATGTGGAAACCTACAAATGGTTCAACTTAAAGTTCAAAATGTTCAATTTATTTTTCTATAAACTTTTAATTTTAAAATAAATAATATTGACCCTTTGATTTTCTTAATAATTTGTTTATGGCATGCAATTATTATCCCGTCTCTTTTACAAATCTTTTGTGGTTATTATTTCTCAATATTGTCAATATTTTATTGTTATCATTTTTCTTAATAATATAGAAAGAAATTATGCTGTCTTGTCATTTATATTAAATACAACTTTTTAAACATTTAATATCACTTATTTAAATCTTGTAATTAATTTTGTAAATATAATTAATTTTAAATATTTGATATAATTTATTTAATTATTATAATTAATTTTAAAAATAAATATATAATAAATCTTTATTTTTTCAAGCAATTGGTCAAAATGATCAATTCTATGATCAATAATTTCAAAATTAATTGTTAAAAAATCTATAAAAAAAATATTTTGTACCAAATAAAATACAACATACAACATGTATGAAATATCCATACTACCAATTAACTAAAATTTTTCTCGACCCACTTATTCTTATTTTATTTTCAGCAAAGGTTCACGGGCATTACGATAAAGACACCGCATAAAATTTTAACATGAATTAGATATGCACAGGAAGTGGACACGTAGCGTCTGTAAAAGGTAAAGCTGAAGAAATGTGAACAAAGGAAGATGCTTCTATGAATGAGGAAAATCAGAGCGGAACCTATCCTCCTAAACTTGGTCATCACTTGACACTGAGTAACCAAAACATTATTCCAAACTTGGTCATCACTCTTTAACTGAAGAATATATTAAGAATGTGCGGTGTGACCAAATTTTCCGTTTATTTTTAATCATTCGGAATCGAATCAGTCGATGATATCGAAGAGTGGAGTGGAAGTAACAATGTCAATTGAGACTGACAAAAACATAGGAGATAAAGAATTATCTTTCTATTATTTTATGTAAAGAAAAAGTTAAATTAAAACGGGATATATATATATAT